>JAGDQP010004368.1:0-11444 GCA_022664845.1 Lepisma saccharinum
TCCCACAGTTTCTGACTGCATTTTCTATACTGAATCCCACAGTTTCTTACTTGAATCAGTCTTTCTCTGACTGCGCTTCCTGTACTGACTCCTATTGATGATGATGATTATTATTATTATTATTATTATTATTATTATTATTATTATTATTATTGTTGTTGTTTATTTATTGTACCCAGCTAAGTTTCAAACAAAAAAAAAACCCTTACCATAACCCAGCTGCTAACAGTACTTGTGCACACGCAGAATGTTGTAAATAGTTTTTTTTTCTGACGTGGGCGTCCGCCATCTTGCTTTCTATCTCTACCAGTTACCAGCTTGTGTATACAGTGATTCTGATTCGTTCTATACTCTACTGAAGATTACTTTATTTCGAAATATTGGTAACTGTTTATAGTGTTAACTGTAAAGTTGTGAATGTGATCTCTTTAAGCAAACTACGTAAGTCCAATTCCGTTGCTGTCTATTCAAATTTCACCCATTATATTTCCTGTTCGGCCTGTTCCTTAATTACGACACTCCAGCAGCTACGTATCTTCCAACCTTATTTACCTCTGTAACTTCTTACCTCTTACTCTGTAACCTATGCTCCTCCTCCTACATTGGAGAAACACAAACACCTTTAAAACATTAACATCAATCATCGCTACTCCAGATCACAATTTCCCCATCTCTCCATACCTGAACACACTTCATATCAAGGCCGCACCTTTGACGAAACCTTCCATGTCAGCATCCTGAAAATTCTGAATCCTGAGTCCCCTGCCACAGCTGGGAAGAAATGGGAGCGGACATAAATCTTTATCCTCTCCGCTAATCATGAACCCGGTCTTAACTGCATGTAATGCCCTGCAGCGCAGTTCTTCCTTGCTGCTATTCTTCCATACCCCCTCCTTCCTTCAGTCTTTGCTTCTTTCACTTACTTTCTTTATTCTCCATTTGGTTTTGTTTCATTATTATCTTCCCCCTTCCCCGCTGATTCTCTACCCTCTTTTTCCTTTAGAACATTTCTCACTTCTAAAACGCTGCCAGGATATCTTGACTTCGAAAAAAAGGCAAACAAGAACTCTAGTTCGAGTTCAGCGAGTGCTTCATGCGTAACGTTATTGCTAAATTTAACAAAAGAATCTGTTGAAATAAGAATTGCTCAAAAGAAGAATCCTGTGGTACGCAGTGAGGGGAGAAAAATATGAGGTGATAATAAATTAAGAGTAGAAAAGGTTAGGTTATTGGAGGTTTCCCATAAAAATCCCATATTATTGAAATTAACTTTGACAGTGACGATAGTTTGCGCTCTTCGAAAGGAGAGAGCTCAGATTACGGTAGAGAAGGCATAAGCGCCATCATCCTTTCCCACAATCACCAAATTATTTAATATTCGACACAGTTTACGTTAAATCTCGGTGTGTGCATGTTTGTTTGGTATCTATTAATAACAGCTTATGGTTTTAGATGATCACTAAATAAAACTCCCCTTCGACCTTTTGGTGTGTAAATAGTATGTATGTAAATATCATCCCGATGAAAACTACGCGTAGACACCTCCACGTAGTGTCCTGGGTTTCCAACTTGTCAGTTACATAGATTCAGCGGAGTCGCCAACCATAAACTCGGGAGGTATTCGTATGCCAAGAAAAGTTTAGGTGGACAAGCCCCCTCCCCTTTAGCCCCTCCCTGTGTAGATTTGTAGAGTTGCAATTTTTTTTATTTATCTGCTCTGACAAAGCTCAATTGGTAATCTTAAAATGTATATGTACTAAGAAATTATCCTACAGAAGCCTTATGTTAGTTGTTGTTTCATACTGAGTTCCCTTAGGAAGTATAAATTTGTTGTGGTAAACTAGTACTAATCTTCTGCCAGTATCCTATGCTATTATGTGAAGAAGCTTTCGGCGAAACGTTGTCGAATTTTTGTTTGTGAAGTTCATGTACGTCTGTCCTTTTATTCTATTATGTAAATAACTTGTTCTACCTTATTTTACAACCTTATATATGTATGTAAGGAAAAACTTAGGGTAATAAAAACTGGAATACTTACACGTGAATTACTATTTTAAGTTCCATTCCGGGTTTCCTTTGTCTTGGTTAGATTACAGAAAATTGTTTTTCCACATTTTACTTGCTTTTGCTTACTCATGTCATTTTTTTTCAATGAATTCAAGGTTTTATGTGGTTGCCAAGTGGACTGGGTGGGAGCAGCCAATGGAGAAATCCCGGAGGGGGCTTTGCCCTCTGGTAAGACGCAGGAAGGAGAGCCACTCTTTGTTGGAAGAGTACCGCACGAGGGAACAGTCACGATTGGAAAGGTAAGCATTTTTATGTCCCATTTGTTGCATGTCTTTAACTCAAGGTCTCGATTAATGATTTTAAATATTAAAAGATCCTTTGTAAACTAATATTTATTTAGAGATGTAGAAACTAACAGGGCAGGACAGATAAAAATAGAAGACTAAGGGTGTGTCTATTAGTGGATAATTAGAGTAAGACAGCTGAATAATATTACGAGATCGACAGAAAAGAATCAGATATGCTGAACAGTCTTTGTAGTAGTAATTTTTCATTGTGCTGAAAAAGAATCCACGGCTTTTCTAAATAACCATACTTCAGAGCTCTAATGTGTTCTTTCATCCAGCATTGCACTGTACAACCAATCTGCCCAATATAACACGGGTCACATGTGTCATATTTCATACATTCCCAGCATCTTAAGATCAAATGGCATCTCTTCGGGGTTCTGAGAAATTGGTTTTATTACCTTATTTGCGACAAAATCACGTATGTCGTACCTTTTTAATATCCTCTAGTTGATTGAGTGGCTTTCGCAAATGGCAACACTTCATAACTTTTTCTGTCTTCCTTTAAACTGTTGATGTTAATGTCCTTCAGATTTCTAATGCTATATCCATTATTCTGTAATGTTTAACGAACATACGAAATTTGTTTCTTGTTCCCTTCTGATATTTTCAACTCCCTATGCATTAATGTGGATTAGCTGCTTGTTTTTGTGCTAGATAATAGGACTCTGCATTTAATACAGGTTCGTGTTCGACTGTTTCCTGTATACCTCATGACCTAATTTTCCACTTGGCATTTTATAAAACAAAATCCTAAAACCAGGAGTTGTCCATCTTTTTCTAATTCTATCGTAAATTTTATTCTTTTGTGTATAGTATTTAAATGTTGAAGAAACCTTTTTGAAGTTCTTGCATCCCATGTGGCCAAATAACAAAGGTATCATCCACGTACCTATAATAATGGCTGGGGAACGTTTTTTGCTGGTTCTAGCACTATTTTTTTCAAACCTCTCCGTGTAGTAATTCCTGATCACACGAGATAATGATCCCATCGTGACCCCATCCTTTCGTTCATAAAGCTTGTATCATACATGAAATATGTGGTAGTCAGCACATGATGGAAAACTTTGTTCTTAATTCTCTAAGCGTATCTTGTAAATGTACTTTAGTGAATAATGCTGTGACATCGGAACTTCCTAAGCTACTTCAGTTTTTATTCTTGTACTTTGTGATGTAACAAATACATCATTACATAATGTAGGTTTCCTCCCACATATAGCTTCAGAAGCGTTGCTAAATATTTCGTCAATTTATAGGTTTGGAGATCTATTGAGGTGGCTATTGGTCTCAGTGGTACCTTTGCTTGTGGATCTTGAAATATTCTTGGAGGTATTCCAGGTTTAGAACTGATTTTCTGTTTGATTTCTCCCCTAATTAGTAACTTTTTAATCATATCATTCGTAATTTTTATTATTTTTTGTTAGAGTATCTCTTAAGGACAGTGTAATCTGATCTGTTAATAGTTCCTCCATCTTTGTATTCCTTCGTTTCTATGACTACTGCGGTATATTCTTAACGCGCTCCTGTCTTTTTAAGTTTTTTAGAATATGGCTCACTTCATTGTTAATTTCTTCTGCAGTTTCTTGTGGTAGATGTATCTCTATTCCTGTTACAAACTTTCGGATAGGAAGGTGATCTGCTGGTATAATTGCAAAGTTGAGTGCTTAGGAAAGACAAAATCGGTGGTTCAATTGGTTTATTCGTTAAATGAATCACAGCATTCTTGGTCTCATCAATTTTATCACTTCTTCTATATTCCATTGAATTCCTGCACTTATTTCTTCATTTTCACGTACCTTTAAAATTTGCTAGCAGATGAATTAAGTCCCATGTTTTTTTTTTTGTCTTCATAATATTTCTTTCAAATGGATATTCAACAAATCTCTTGCTTGTATCGCTAATCCTTTCTCTTACGATGCATATGCTTGCGTGTTCCAAAATCATCTTGACACTTCTGAATATGTCGTCTGACTTCGGCAAACCTTGGAATCACTTTCGTATCTCGAGATCTGGACAAAAACTTCATATTACATAGTCATTTACCTCTTTTCACTTGCATTTTTTTTTTAAACTAATTGATTTGTTTAATTATTTTTCCTCCGTAGAAATATCTAATACATGTTTAAAGACTTCCATAACGTATGTCTGAAATATTAGTAATACAACTCTTCGGATATTTGTTGTGTATTTTATTTTTAATACTTGACGATCGTTTCTCAACCTTTCTTGTTAACAATGTCAGGGAATGTTTGCTGTTAAATCAAAAGTAATTAAGAGGGTGGCGGGGAACTCTCACAATCACAAAACGAATAAATTTCAGTAGCTGAGAAACAAAACTTTTTTTTGACATCTCTAAACGCAGACTTTTGTTCCTTAATTTCTCTGGACTTTTTTTTTTCTCTCTTAACTATGCTGCAGTCTGATAACTTTCCGTGAGATATAACAGATCTAGAGTGCTACATCGTCAATTTGGACTTAAAATAGACTGATCATTTTTCTTACCTTGGACATTAATAGTGTTTGTGGCGAAGAAAAATTTTCTCGCTTGTGTTTATTAGGTTAGTACTAAATATTTCTTTTCAAATTCATGTGAAATAAAAAAATCTTACACGTGGAATTTATCACGCTATAACACAATATTTTCTTCGGCACTTTATTGAGATACTTTTATATTAGTCCATATTCAAATAATACATAAGAATTACGAATATCGAAATTAAATTTTGTGAGAAGTTTGATAAACTTGTGAAATTGATATCAAGTAACTTCTTTGTACAGCTATGCACGAAAGGTTTGACGCATATCTTTCGAATATTATGAATATTTCTCAAATTCGGAGCGATCTCTCTGCTATTGAAAATTAAAATTTGGATTAAATTCATGGTGGGCTGCAAAAAAAAGTCCCTCTGTAGGATAAAACGAGAACACCATGCAATTTCGTGCGATTTTTGGTGGCCTCAATTTTTTTCCTTTTTTTTTCGACGTCGAAAAACGTTATTTTTCCATCACTTTTGTTTGGCTGCATTAAGGTTGCCAACTTCTGATCAATATTTTACGGGACGCTTGACAAAAAGTACGGGATAATACGGGATGAATCTGAAATAACCTAAAATTAAATGAACCAGTTTGGCCCTGTACTACTATAAGACTACCCGTACGATTTAAAACCTCCATAATAGTCAAGAACACACAGAAAACTTCTTGCTTGTGGAATGCTCACTCTTCAAAATCACTGGTGGACGGAAAATTGATATTTCAGTTTCATAAGTACAGTTTGGGGTTCGTATCCGCATAAAAAAAAGTGTGTTAATTCAGAACTTTCCGGTATTCTTGGGTGACCACCATTTTGTGTTCAATCAACACAACAAATTGAGTTGATTTCCTTGATTCATGCTAGCACTATCACAGTGTTGAATCACCGAAATCAAACAAACTGTTGATTTAACACAAAAGGTGATGGTACCCCTGGAACATCGAAAAATGTTGAATTTGACAGTTATTTTTTGCAGTGTGTTATTAACTAGAGCAAAGAGAAGGAGAGCATCACCCTCACGTCTCATGTTTGAGCCTGGAAATGTGAAATATTTTGAAAATATGTGAATTTATAATACGGAACGCGTAAATTTTTACCTAAAATCGGGACTAGTGGAAACCCTAGCTGCATATCAAGACAATACTTTCACACAGATTAACTATTACGGTATATATACACACATTTACACCATATTACATTAAACTCGATTAATAGTAATAAAAAATTTGAGTTCCGTTCGCAAATTAATATAAGAGATCCTAATTACTCACAAATCAGTTAAAATGTCTGAAAAAATGTAACCCTGCTGCTGCTGTGGTCATATCAAGCACATACTCGCTGTGTTCAGATCCAAATGAACCTATGGACCACTCTCCCCCTGTCATGTTTAAAGATTCGACAAAAGTCATGCCAACATTTTTGTTATCCTATCCTTAAAATTTTTCAAACACAAATCATGCACCTTGGATCTATTAGGAGACGAGATATCGTGTCTTTCATCGACCTGTCCCGACTGTAACTGCAATTTACATGTAAGAAATGGTGCAGCAAAACGAAGTCAACTTTGCGCCCTTCTCCTAGTCCTAGGCGGCATACCTGGCAAATTTACATCATCAATAATTTAATTCCTTTACAATTTGAGGCCACCATCATGCATCTAGATGAGCGTTTCGCAAACTATTTTCAACTTTGGACCAATTACATTAGTTGGGAGGTTCTACGGACCACCCTACTGTCGAACACCCTTCAGTTATCTATTAATACTTGTATACTAACACTTTTCAAACAGGAAACTACATATTAGTTTGTTTAATAATTGAAGACTATAAAGAATATATTACAGGTTTTGAAGCCATTGATTTTGCAGAATAGAATTTCTGTAAGTAACTTTCTTCCTTGTATACTTGACCCGGAAACGAACTGTTGATCACGAACAGTGCAAAGTAAGGATGCGCTTATCCTCACACGAACGAACGAGCTGATAATTCTCACTTTTTTTAGTCATCGTATTCGTATGGGTTCAGATGAAATTACATACTTTTTCGACTAATGCTCAAATTAGTCTAGACTCCGAGGACTACAAAGGTAGACTTCAAGACCACCTGTGGTCCGCGGACCATAGTTTGCGGAACGTTGATCTAAATGACTTGTCCTACGAGTCATGCAGTCCCAAATTTGTCCCATCTAAGGGACTAAAAACTCAATTTCCCCTTCCTCTCCTGTACGACATGAGACATCAAACATACGTTAACATTTAACTCGTTATTTCACGTACGTGTAAGACTAAATTATCTCACGCTGTGGACAGTATGTTGCCAATGAGGCGTTGAACATGTATTTTCCCCCATAAGCGTCCAAAAGGACCTGAACACAATGTATGTAAAATATTGCGAAAAAGCTGTGCATCAGAAAGTAATAAAAAGCGTAAGTCTTTTCCAAAACATGCCCATTCCACGTCAAACCACCTGGTGCCATGTGCGTGTATTTAAGATTGTTTCTTTTTTTATGAGTAATTCTTATGATCCAAGACTTTTTTTTCTCAATTTTTCTGTCTAAAAGTAGGACCAGGAAAAGTTGTTAAATGTCTGTTTTCCCTTGATTTTGTCCATTACACACAATACAGCGACTGAGAAGCTGTCGATTTTCCTTATTTTTCAACTAAGTTTTTTTCCGATCAAAATAATGAACAGAAATTGTGCTGTCACAGAAAACAGAAAAGTATCAGTGTGTGTTTGAAATACATTACTTTTACCGCCGTAAGTTCGATGATCCATAGGTTGCAAACCACAAGGAACACATGAATAAATATATATTTATATAATAAAAGTAATTGTTATATAATAAAAATAAATGGGTGCTTTTTGTGGTTATCAAATTAACAATTTGTTAACGAGTGAAACTATAGAAAGTGCCTCAAAATAATTGATTTGGTTGCTTGACATTCAATTTCTTGTGTTTGGCATTTATAACTCTTGCATATGAAAAGTTCAAAAACCAGTATGGTTTAATTTTTATCTCCCAACGATTAATTAATGGAGGCCATTTTTCGTGTTGCGGCGCATACCAAAATTTGTGTTTGCAGACGTTTACGAAATGTAATATCTGCGGACTGGTTTATCATAGGACATTCAAACGAAACTATTTCCTCTTTGAAAGATTCTGCTTATTCAGTTTAGACCTTGGCACAAAAAGTCTAAAACTTAATCGAACTGGTCAAAATGGTATTCACATGTGATGGTCGAAATGAAGAAGAAGAAGAAAAATGTTTTCAGGGTAGTTTTGCACGTAAGGGCTTGTATGGAAAACCTTTTTTTTGTACACTATTACATATTGTAGGTATGGAGAATATGAAGGCTGATACGTGATTCCTTATTTATGTATATATAAAAACAAAATTCTCATTCTACGAATTTTGGAGGTTCAGTATCTTTAGTGAGAGATTTTATGGACAGCCTATTCATATACCGTATCTTAGTTTCTCCTTGTCAAAGTGCATTATGTGTAAAAGAAAAAAAAAGTGTGGCCCCCACCAGAAATGGGTCACCAGTGTCCATATCAAAGTGTGCACAAGCATTATTCAACCCAATTTTACAAATCTCTTAACTCCATTCACACTCAATTCTCAGTTGAAATTTCTTCCGCATAACATGTGAAAGAACTAGATTTATATCTGGAATCCCCCCCCCTCCCCGCACACACCCCACCAGAGATTGAGCCTTCAATATTCATAAATACGATTTTTTTTTTTTTTTAAAAATCATAAATTTAAGGAACCATATGTCGCCGTTCATATTCTTCATATCTACAATACACTTTGATATGTAATAATGTACCAAAAAAAAAAAAAAATAAATAAAAAAAAAATTGACATTCAACCTGTTACGTGCAAAACAGTATCCTGAAAACTAGATTTTTTTCCATCACGATAATCATATTTGGATACCATTTTGAAAAGTTCGATTACGTTTTAGGCTTTCCAGGCAGAGGACTAAAATTATCAAGCAGATTTTAAAAGTTTGTTTTGATTTGAATGTCTCAAGATACACCAGCCAGCAGATATTACATTTTTCGTAAACGTTTGCACATACACACAGCATGCACGGCAATGCGAAAAATGTCCGACATTAATAAGTTGATGGGGTTAAAAATAAAACAAGACTGGTTTAGTCTATTTCATATATAACAGAAGAAATTGAGGCCAAGCGACCAAATCCACTATTTTGGGCCATTTTAAATGGATTGATCCATTAGTAACAAATTGATTAATTTGATCACCACAAAAAGCACCCTTTTTTATTTTTATTATATAACGAATACTTGATTAGGTCAATCTACAAAATATTATCCATGTGTTACTCTGCTTTGCGATCTATGGCCTATCAAACTTATAGCGATAAAAATAAGAGAAATGCACTTTGAACGCAGTGATACTTTCCTGATAGTACCACCTGTTATTGATCTCAATCGAGAGAATCATTAGTTTTAATTTGACATTAGTCAGCGTAATTGGTTAAAAAAAAAAAGAATTTTTTTCTCAGTCGCTGTATTGTGTGTACTAGACAAAATTAAGAGAAACCTAATATTAAAAAAAAATTGAAGCCCTACTTTTCGTATTGACAACTGAAAATAAATGACCCCTATAGTTAGCTTTCACATATATATAAGGAACAATATCTGAGATATGAGAGAACGGTCGAATATAAAAATCAAGAGTTTTGGCGTGCAATGAGCCTAAAATAAATAGTCACGGGTTCCAATCAGATAACAATATTTGTCGTTTTATTAAATTGTTACTTTGATAAACACCACGTGGCACGATGTTAAAACGTCAACAATTATGAAAGCTAACTGGTCACATTGATAAAATATTGGACCCAGCATTTCGCGTGATCCAACGTAGCTTCTTCATGTGTGGAAGATCAAGTGAATTCCTTATTTTAACACTTGTCCAGGTAAGCTTTTTTTTCGTTAAATTTAGAAGACAATATTTATAAATTATTGCTGTCAGGAATAGACTAATACTTGATTTCATTTGCTAATGGAGTTGTTTTTTGTTCTAGGTCCACCCGAGTCATGGAATGTGCTACATACCCTATGGTGGTGAAGAAATGGGCTTCCCAGAATACGAAGTGTTGGTGAAAACTGGTTAAAATACGAAAAAAAAAAAGAATTGTGCATTTGATTAATTTAATGCAATGCTACTCGCTGCAGCTATTTTTAAGATTCTTCTTTTTTTTTCTTACTAATTTTCGATGTAGCCAGTAACAGTTTTATTGTTGTAAAATTATGTATATTTTTCCTGAAATCACTATATTTCAAATGATCTAAATTGTATAAAAAAATGATAAATTGTAAAAAAATGAATATTTTCTAATGAAATAAATCTTCAGGCTTGTAATTCGTTCTTACTTTCAATTAAAAAGTTGGTGTTATGAAACTACTAGTATACAATTGTAGACAGTAATTTGACTTGTTTAGCCATATGTGCTCATTACAAGTATTTCTACTTTTATGTGGCGGAAGCGAGCCTCTTTGCGTTGCCTTGTCGGTAACGTGGTCAACTTCAATGAGAGCGTTCCAAGTTCGATTCACGGTGAAGACAATTAAGGTCCACTTAAAGCAGTAACTGACTTGACGTCACGAGAATCACATACAGCCACGAAGAGGAGTTAAACTGATCACGAATGTAATATGGCTGTATTTAAATGTAATATATCTGGTGTAGTAAAAAGTAATCCATTATTTTGCCAATAGATGGCTTCCACTGATCTGTATCTAACGTATAAGTCCGATCGGGTTCGAGATGGCGTTCAAACGATGAGATTGCGTACTACAAACACTGTTCAGATAGTTGTGATGAGTTGGCTCAGTGTTTTGTGAGCGCGCGTCAAAATGGACACTAGCAAAGAGAAAATACGCTATATTTTAGTTTTTCTTCGATAAAGGCGAAAACGCAAGCCAGGCGGCTGCAAATGTGAATAGTGTTTATGGTCCTGATACTGTAACAGCCAATCACGCGCAATTTTGGTTTCGTCGATTCCGTTCCAGTAATTTTGACGTCAGATGTACCACGCACTGGAAGGCCAAGTGTCTAAAATGTCGATAAAATCATGGACATTGTCGCGTCCGACCGTCATGTAAGCACTGTTTCGATTGCCCAAGAGCTAAACATTGCACAAAAAACCGTGTGGAGCCATTTGCATAAGGCTGGATACACAAAGAAGCTTGATGTATGGGTGCCACACGAGTTAACGCAAAAAAAAACCTCATGGACCAAATTTCCATCTGCTAATCGCTGCTGAATCGCAACAAAAGCGACCCATTTCTGAAGCGGTTGGTGACTGGTGATGAAAAGTGGATCACTTACGACAACGTCACGCGAAAACGGTCGTGGTCGAAGCGCGGTGCGCCGGCGCAAACGGTGCCCAAGCCAGGATTGACGGCCAGGAAGGTTTTGCTGTGTGTTTGGTGGGATTGGAAGGGAATTATCTACTATGAGCTGCTCCCCTACGGCCAAACCCTTAACTCGGAACTATACTGTCAACAATTGGACCGTC
>JAGDQP010004368.1:16444-52598 GCA_022664845.1 Lepisma saccharinum
TTTATATATATATATATATATATATATATATATATATATAAAAAAAAAAGTGATAAATCGGACTGTAATAATTACATCTTGTTACTTCCAACCTGTTACAAGGTATTGAGTAATATTCTGCTAATTCGCCTAACCGTATACGTAGATGAAACAATTGAAGATCACCAATGTGGATTTAGAATAAATAGATCCACGTTGGACCAGATTTTCACCTTGAGACAAATCTTGGAAAAGAAATCCGAATACAAGGGGGCAGTTCACCAGCTATTCATTGATTTTAAGAAAGCTTATGATTCTATTAAAAGGGAAAAGTTATACAGTATTCTGGTACAATTTGGAGTTTAACTTGTGAAAATGTGTGTCAGCGACCTCATAAGCAGAGTACGGATAGGTAATAATATGTCAGATAGTTTCAAGATTTGCAACGGATTGAAACAAGGTGCTGCCTTGTCACCACTACTGTTTAACTTTGCGTTAGAATATGCGATTTTAAAAATTTAAAGAGGACAAAAAGGGACTAACGTTGAATGGCTTGAATCAACTGTTCGTGTACGCAGATTTAATAGGGGAGGATATAGATGCACTACAAAGTAACACCAATGTCTTAGTAGAAGCATGCGATGAGATAGGTCTACAGGTAAACATAGAGAAAACAAAATACATGATAAGCCGAAACACAGGGAATAACGGAAATAGGTACATAACAATTAAGGGTGAGAACATAGAGATAGTTAACAAATTTAAATACTTGGGAGCATAGTATTTAAAACGAGGTAACGGAAGAAATAAAAAGTCGTTTAATATCGGGCAACGCATGTTTCTATTCAGTCCATAAACTCTTAACCTCGCGATTAATATCAAGGAAATTGAAATTGAAAATATACAAAACGATTATTCTGTCGGTACTGCTTTACGTTTACTAAAGTTGGAGTACGATCCTAGCAGGTGAACATAAATTACGAGTGTTTGAAAATAAGGTTTTGAGAAACATATACGGACCAAAACGGGACCAGATAACTGGAGAATGGAGGAGACTGTATAACGAAGAGCTTTACGGACTGTACGACTCACACGATGTTGTAAGAATAATGAAATCACGACGACTAAGATGGGCAGGCCATGTAGTTTGGATGGGATAAAAACAAAGACTATATATTTCATCTTGATTGGAAAGCCGGAGGGAAAGAGACCGTTGGGAAGATGGAGACGACGTTGGGAGGACAATATTACAAGGGATCTTTGAGAAGTAGGTGTTTGTGAGGAAAACTGGCTTGATCTTGCCCAGGATAGATTCTGATAGTGAACGTTTGTTACTGCGGCGATGAACTTGCGAGTTCCGTAAGCCATAGAGTAAGTACTAGAGAGCATGCATAACAAGCAAAAACGATGTCACGGAAGAAATAAAATATCGCTAAGCATCGGGCAACGCATACTTCGAACTTCGCAATTTACTGTAATCTCAAGAAAGTTGAAAATATGCAGAACGGTTAATACTTTATGCTTGTGTAAGTTGGATTACGACCCTAGCAGTTAAACATGAATGCCATGTGTTTGAAAATAAAATTTTGAAAAAGATATACAGGACGAGATGGCTGGGGAATGGAGGAGACTGCACAATGAAAAACTCCACAGACTGTGTGATTCACCAGATGATGTAAGAATAATGAATTTGAATGAATTTATTTATGGTATTGAGGCATCTTAGTCTCAGACCGGGGAAGAGGATGTTGAAAGATAGTCGACCAGGGCTTAGTTACTATGTACCACGCCGGCATTTGCCATAAGAATGATTAAGTCACGACTGCAAAGATTATAACATAAAGGTTAGCTCGGATACTAAATGTGATATAACTTAGATGTTTCTTGTTCTCAGTGTTATCTTCGAATATGTAAACTCATATTTGGCGTGGGATGATGCTAGACCTGGTTGCTCAGAGTAAAAGTCTGGGTCCTGTCTATGGCTATACATGCAGTAGGCAGTCCGCTATCTGAAGAGAGCTGCGGAAACGCTGGCTAACATGTATGATGAGGTGTAGGTAAAAAGCATCAAAACTTCACATGATTAATAATTTTCTTTATTCCCTATTCCACTGGCTTAAGTAGGACTAGGAGTTGCTTGGGCCGAAGCCCAAAGAATAATTCAACTTCAACTTCAATACGCGCACCTCGCGGCACGCACGGGCTTTAGTTTTAGAACTTTTAGAACCACTCTTACAATGTGATATGTAGAATATTACGATGAGGACGGTAAAAATAAATAATAATAATAAAAAACGACATTGGTGTATAGAAAATGGCGTAGAGAGAGAGAGAGAGAAAATCGAAGTTTATTGAGATTGAGAATGAGAACGTGGACGGCGGTGGTGAGTAAGAGTAAAAAGATAGTAGTGACTGAAACGAAAGTAAGACTGTAGAAGCTAAGTCGGAAAGGGAAAATTTAAAGTTAATTTTGGAGGGAATGACGATGTAGAGATCTGCAGACAAATATGTATTGGGGAAGAGAGAGATAAGGGGGAAGGGGACAGCTAAGGGTAAGGTACGGGAAAGAGAGAAGAATTAGGGAAGTGAAGGAAACCTGAATGAAATGCGGAGCGTGTTTTGATACCCTTGTACACATTGTCGACAATTGTAATGTTTGGAGTAAGTCATGTTTAGCTGTGCAACAATTGAGGGTGAACGGTAAACAAGGACACGAGCAGTAGTACAAGGATTGTGTCAGTTTCTTTTTTGTGTGTGTGGGGGGGGGGGGGACGGGGGGGGTGGAAAATAAAGGTAGAGAATCAGAGGTGAACGGGAAAGCAGGTAAAGAATATGAAAAGATTTTTTTTTTTTTTTGGTGAGGATGTACAAGCATAGAACGTAAGTGGTTTTTGATAGAGGTTATTAAGTAATTATCGGTAAGTTTATAAATCAGCACGGTTGAAATGTAAGAATTGCCAATATATTCTCCAGAGTGGCCAGTGATTGGAAGTGGCTATTTGAGCGAGATTATATGGGCCGTAACCATAAATACTATATAATATCTGGAAAAGAGAGGAGCGACTGTGGGAATAACGCGGACATTGCCAAATAATGTGTTCAGTATCCCCAATCGGAGCTCCACAAACACAAGAAGGAGAAGGTTGGAGACGATAGTGGAATTTACGTTTGGGGGTAAGTAAGTTATTGAGGCGGGTGCGAAGAAACCAGCCAGTCTCAGTACGGGTGAGGGGCCAAGAACACCAATAATCGGGAGCCGGATATGTGGGTTGGATACTAGCATAGAATGTATGTGTAGATTGAATATATGTAGACCATTTATTTTTGTGATGTTGAAGCAGAATAGTTTGAAGAGAAGAGAAATGACTTCGGACAGGTAAAGGAATATGTAAATAGGCTTGTTGTTGCGCTCCTAGTTGCGCAAGATCATTGGCAACTTCATTTCTTGGAATACCGTGGTGAGCGACAGTAAAGATGAGATGGTATTCATAGTTCAAGGTTGTTGCTTTGTACAAAAGTTGTTTAATATTAAGAATAAACCAATCCGGGTTATGTCGCCAAGGATCAGAGGCAAGTGCTTGATGCACGCTTGTGCTATCCGCGATGATACAGGCGGAAGAAACATTGTGTTGGAGTAGATAAAGGATAGCTTGCCGGATAGCAAAACTCTCGCCATTAAAAACAGTAGAACTTACCGGTAAAGAGTATATCTGACGGTAGTTATAGTCAGGAAAGTAAACGGCTGCGCCAGCATTGCCAGCAGAATATTTCGAGGCGTCCGTATACACCTGCAAAGTAGTAGGAAAATGGGAATGTATAAAGTCTAAGAATAAATATTTACTGATGGAGGGAATAGCAGAACGCATATTTTTGGCAGGGAACGGGGGCCAGTGAATGGAAGGTTGGAAAATGACAGCCTGATAAGGAAGAAATTATATCGGAAGTGTGGGAAAGTGATGGATGTTGGGAGAAAGGCGAGTTATTGTTTGAAAACTCTTCTGTAAACAGGGTAGGTGAGAGACATAGCGAGAATTAGGGCGATGGCGTAATAATTCAGATAAGTATTTGAGTTTCGGAAGAATGGGATTATTAGACCACCGATAGGTTTTAATGAGAAAAAAGAGACTGGTTTTATAATTTGCAGAGGAGAAAGCTAAGATGTTAAGTTCTGTAAACACAGCAAGTCTGGGGGGATTAGGAAGCAGTCGAAACATTTTACATAATGTTCGATATTGGAGGGATTCTAATTTTTTCGTGAGTTTTAAGGCTTGATAGGGTAGGATGGGACAACCGTATAATAATTTAGCTTGGTACAATTGAATGTAAAGAAGACGCAAGTTGGAGGCAGTTATTCCCCATTTTTTTTCCAGAAATATATTTTAAGAAATGCTGGAACGAGTTATGAAACGAGGTAAATGCGTTAAGCTGATGGTGCCATGTAAGGCGGTTGTCCAAATGGAGACCTAGGTATTTAAGGTGTTGCACAGGTGTAATAGCATGTTGAAGATAGGTGAGGGGAGAGTAGGTAAGTGTCGTTTCTTGCCAAAAGTGATGCTATGGGTTTTAAGGGGATTCAAAAACAAACCGGATTCATAACCCCAAATTTCAAGAATGCAAAGGGCTGTTTGTAACTGGTGGTGTGCAATGGCTGGATCATCAGTTACACAATAAAAAAGATCGTCGGCGAAAAGGAGGAGCCGCACATGTGGAACAAGTTTATAAGGAACGGAGGGCAAGATTAAAAAGAATGGGGTTTAATACGTTCTCTTGGGGAAGGGCATGTGATGTGAGACGGTAAGGTGTGGTTCGGTTATTTAGTGTGATCGCCAATTTACGATTAATAAGCATATTATGGACCAGTAAAAGAAGGGAGGTTGGAAGTCCTATATCACGCAATTCATTAAGAAGAAATGGTAAGGAGAGACTATCGAATGCTTTAGAAATGTCAGCTGATACTGCAAAAGTATATTTTCGCTGAAGAATAGCATTCCAAATATCGATTTAAAAAATACTAAGACAATCGAGGGTAGATTTTGCTTTATGAAAGGCTGTTTGGAAAGGAGGGAAGATACGACGATGCTCAATCCACCAAAGTAAGCGGTGGAGAACTAACCGTTCAAAAAGTTTAAATAGGCATGATGCCAATACAATAGGGCGGTAGCTAGAACTGATACCAGGGGAGCGCTTTGGTTTCAGAATGGGAATAACAAGATATTCCTTCCACTCGGGATTGATATGACCTTCTGTAAGTATGTGATTATAAATTAGTAAGAGAAAATGTTTGGCTTTATCCGGTAAGTGTTATAAATGTTGATAAAGAATACCATCAGGGACTTAACTGGTGGAAAGTCTATGATTTAGAGCAAGATGTAGTTCGTGAAGAGAAAAGGGAGAAGAAAAATGAGGATCAGAAAGATAATTAAGATTGAAGAGGGTGGTAGAATAATGACAGCAAGCTGTTGGAGGCATTAGGGTAGTGTGAAATTGTTGGACCCAGTCAGCGTTAAGATCAGTATCAGTTGAAGTGGAACAGGCGGCACAGGGGTTAATAATGCGTTTGGCAAATTTCCAGATAGGTGTCATTGTAGTTGGGTATGTTAATGAACTTAAATAATTAGACCAACATTGACGTTTCTTGTCTCGATACCAGCAACGATTTTGTGTCTGGACTTTTTTCAATTCTAAATAATGTGCGAGAGTAAGGTGCTTCCGATATTGATAGTAAGCTTTGCTATAGCGGTTGGCATGCTGCTGACAAGACTGATCCCACCAGGGCAGGTGTTGGTAGTTTTCTCACATGTGGGCGAGGCAAAGGGGGAGAGGCAATACGACTAGCGGATTTGATTGTGTCCATTAATAGGAATATATCTGTGGGGATATGGTAAGAAGGGTTTGGAGGAAGATGTTTATTTATGTAATTTTGATAAGGAGAAATATGATAAGTGCGGGGGAGGAAAATCCGCGGTGGATGAACAGTAGCAGAGGAAGGTGCGGAGAGGGATGTGTTAAGTGTTATGAGCAAAGAGGAGTGATCACTGCGAAAAATTGGAGGAAGGACATACCAGTTTTTGAAAGCATATAAAGACTATGAGATAAAAGTTAAATCTGGGGCACTAAAGGTACACGGATATGTGGCAAGCTGGGTGGAGGAGCCATCATTAAGAAGAAGATAGGAGGAGGTTTGCAGTGCGGCAGCAAGATGGTTACGACGGTTATCATTATGGGAGTAACCCCATAAAGTATGAGAGCTGTCAAAATCACCTCCGATAAGAGGGGGGTAGGGGAGGAAGGAAATAGTTCTTGCCAGAATGTGAAAGGAACTTTCGCTTGCGTGGGAGTATATGCCGTGCGGACTGTAAGATCAGAGAATTGGATGTGTAAGGACTGAATGAAAGGGGAATTCATATAACCAGATTGTGGAGAAAGTTGAAAAGAAAGGGAGTTTTGAATACCAATAGTCACACCACCATAATGATCATCCCGGTTCTGAAAAATCCGGCGATAGCCGGGAAAGGAAAACGAAGTTTGCATGTGACACCAGGTTTCTTGCAATAAGATTATGTGAGGGTTATATCGAGTACAAAGAAGACACAAATAAGATAGTTTGCTCTGAAAACTACGGACATTCCATTGTAAGATTACATAGCGGGGTTTTCCCATGGTTTATTTTCGATAAATGCATAAAGTTCTGTAATGATATCACTTAAGTGAATTTCATAGAAGCGTTCAATATTGAAAGAAGTGTCATCGGGATTAGAGGGAACATGATGAAGAGATAAAAATTTATTAGGGAGATGTTGGCGATATGCCTTGAGTGTACGTAAGTGACTAGTTGAAGAAGTAGGAGTAGGTTCACTAGTTGAAAAAGTAAAGGCATGAGGATATGCTCTGGTGGGAGAAGTAGGTGGGAGGTCAGTAGCAGCTCCTGCGGCATTAGTTTGACGAGTTTTGAGGATAGGTGAAAGAGGTTGGGATAAAGAAGATTCCCAGCAGGGAGTGGAAACTAAGGTCGGTTGGCGACGAGGGGTTTTACGTTCGGGAGGCCCAGTATCTGGAGCAGGGAGGCGAGAGACCTGTTGAGAGGAGGTCAAAGAAGAGAGTTCAGCTAGAGAAAATGGACGAGAATACTGTGTACGTGAACGAATGGGAATGCCAGTGTTATGAGAAATGTGGAAAGGTGCAGGATGGAGTAGAGGTAAACGTTGTATGTCATCATCGTGGACAACAGGACGAGAAGGAGATGAAGCTTTGCGTTTAGGTGTTTGTAATTTAGCAAGATAAGAAGTGGAAGTGCGAGTAGCCTTGCGTGTATTCTCAAATTGTTGATGCTCTGCCGGTGTTAATAATTGGATCGCTCGACGAGCTTCATTGTAGGAAGTGTGATGCACAGCAGCATAGGTAGAAATTTCTAACTGTTGAATATGGACAGGACACTTTGAGTAGCCAACTTTGTGAGTATCGTCACAAGCAAGGCAAATGGAATCTGAAGTACAAGTAGCTGTGTCATGTTCGGAACCAAATTTTTGGAAGCGGCGTTTACCTTAGCAAGTAGTTTTACGATGCCCATAATACCAACAATTGTAGCACAGCTTCGGTTGAGGTATGTAAGTTTCTACTGGTAAGTTGAAGAAATACATCTTGACGTTCGGAGGAAGAAATTGGCCTGAGAACGTAAGAACTACTTTGGGAGTAGCTACGAGTTGTAGTACGATCTGTACGTGAAATCCGACGGACATGTAAGACAGGAACAGAACTCCAAAGATCACGCAAAATATCTTCCGGTGAAAGATCTGGATCGACCCGATCGATGATACCCTCACAAATTACTGTGTTAGAAGGTATGTAGGCTTGCCAGGAATTTTGTTGAAGGATGGGATGCAAGAGGAAATCATTAGCCTCGTTGGCAGTATTAAAGATAAGTTTGACCAACAAATTTCACATCTGCAAGGCCGGGAATGGCGGCATTGAACAAGAGTTTACCCAGAGACATGAGATGGACCTTAGTAATAGATTCAGGAGCAGTTAAATGTACAATGTAAGGTGATACATGGGTAGGAAGATATTTGTACGGAGGGTGGGAAGTCGACCGCATGTCGGGTGTAGAAGAGGAATTTAGAGCGGAGGAAGAAAGATTTCCACTATCTGAAGTTTCCAAAGATGTAGATTCATTTGGTGAAATGATAGATGCAAGAGTTGTAGAAGGTGTGTCGATCCTGTCTACATCGCCATCACGTGGAGGAGGTTCGCCGACCGACAGCGAGTCGGCCATGATGGCAAAGTCCGAGAACACGGACAAAAGTACAAAAGGAATTAAATCTAGGATAGAAGAAAAATTGGAACTAACTCACCCAAATAGATTCAATAAGCTTCGCAAACTAAGCACTAAGTACTACAGTACTTGTATACAATTCGCCAAGAACACCAAACTGGTACGTATTCACAGTAAGAGAGCTCGGAAAAAAGTCTCCAAAGAATAATTAATTTACAGGGATAACTTGCTTATATACATCTTGTTCGACAGTTATCGTACCTGGTCGTTTCACCGAACATAGATCTCATAAAAAAAAATAGAGGTATACCCAAAGAGGTTATTGTTATATTTAAATGTCTTTTAGATATCACTTCTTGGAATATCGAAAGTCTTTAATTTAAGTTATAGCATTCAGAATATAGTTTTAGATCAACACTTTTGAATCAGTAATTTTATCACAGAACTTTATACACAGCAAAACATTCAGCGTTAAAATTTATTGTTACAGAAAATATTACGAAATCCGAAAAGTGAGTTCATATAAATGATGGGGATGACGTAAATGAGCGAAGGTATAGTACAGGGTGGGGTAACCCATCGTGGTTGAGAAGCCGGAGGGGAAGACGTTGAGAGCACAGTATTAAGAGGAAGGTAGGTGTTCAAGATGAAAATTGACTTGATCATGCGCGAGATATAATCCAATAGTGAACATTTTGTTACTGCGACGATGAAGTTTGGAGATCCACAAGCCATACAGTGAGTTAGTTCTACACATTTGTACAGTAAATCGGAAGTTCTTTAGTCTATAGTGTCACGAGGTAATAGTCAAGATAAGACGATGAGGATAGTCAAAATACCAGCAGCATAACCGTCCAAATTAGTAGCGTTTCTTGACTCTCTGGAAATGAGCGGTGGTGGCCTAGTGGTAGTGTGCTCACTACTGGTGCTTGAGGTTCTTAGTTCAATCCCAGCTCATGGTATGTGTGCTTTGTGCGTGGGTTTTCTCAAGGGGTTCTCCCGTTTGCTCCAACTTTCTTCATTCTACCAATCCTCCCATCATCTATATGGACTGGGCCAAAGTTGCCTAAAGGCCTTAAATAAAATTCAAATTCAGATTGGCTCTCTGCTAAGATTATACATATTTCTATAAATGACAATATGTAAGCAACTTTTGAAACTATACATTAATTATATGCAACTGACCTTAAAAGGTTTCTACCAGGTAACAGTTAAGCACCTGAATAGTTTTTCCAACTGTATAGCTGTTTTTCTTGGATCATATATTAAGCAACTGATTACATACTGTCGTTAATTTATCGCTATTGTTGCATACTGCTTATAATGTCACAGTAATTGATTACTGTTTAGAATAGAACTGCAAGAAAACGTAAGGAAGATTAATGGAAATAATGTTTGCTTGGGAAAGACTACGGCGACGGAAAAATCAATAAACAGGTGTTTCCATATACATTGTGATATAAGAATTAACAATATGAAAGGATATTTAATCAAGTATCGATTGCAGTAGTACCAGCAGATGAATTTTTTATAAAATTCCTACTAATCGACTTGAACATGTCTTGGTTGTATTGTTAAAAATTAAGAATTGATTTTAGAAAATTTATATTATTCATACTTAGAATTGGTACATAATAATCAATGTATTTTTTGTCCAAATAATTATATAAAATAGAAGGGGGCGGGGGGAAGATGTTCTGTAATTTTATATTTGCTTTTTTATTTTAAAAACTATGTCGCAAATACTTCTATAATTGAACCCATGTTTTAGTATGTCAAGGTCACAGCGGTTTCGGTTTGCCAGATTTCAACTTAGGAAAAAGATACAAGCATTGTCGTCAGTGCGATAAATAAATACACCGTATTTGAAAGAGTAGTTAATTGTGTTATGTAATATTTGCTTTTTTTTTAGGTTCAGAATATTATTATTTTTTGGTTAGGGTAACGTTGCTTAGTTGTTTTATTAACAATTGAAAATCAGATAAAATGTGTACTAATTTTGAACGATGATTACGACCGTTGCATATAGAATGAGGTAGTCAGAACCATCATTAGACAAACTATTATTCGTTTAACAAGATTAAGATTACATCATCTCACCACTGACGCGCGCATTTGTATAAATCAAATGTAACGGAAACTCCTTATTGCAATTGTATAATCATTACGTTGCTGACGTAAATCATATACTTTTCCAATATCTAAAATATCAAACAGGATGAAATCAGTTATTGAAAACGTTTATTGAAGATATCTGTACAACATTTTCTTTGTCAATAAATTTGCTAACTATTGATACAAAATTTTTAAAAAATTACTTTCTCCCCTGAAGTATAAGTAACTATCAGAATCGTACTCAATTCTTCCAAGAAAATCATATTACTTAATTTTCGCTTAAGTAAAACCAGTAACTCTAACTTCTGAGTGATCTCATTTAGAATTTATTATACTATACAATTGTACAAACAAGAAAGTTATATACACAACGTACCCTGTATTATCAGACAGTAACTCATAGCAAAGTGACAAGCGAAAGAAAAGATGAGTAAATCTGGGCAAATTGCCCCAGAGGGTAAAGTGTTACGCTCAATAACTAAGGAATTGCAAGGTATGACTGGCGCAAGACGTGTGTAGGAATCCTCAGACGCTATTAACCAAACAAGGAACAAGAATAAGAATAAGGTAGTATAATAATGTTAATTACGCAATTCTTGTATTGTGGATTGGATTTAAAATATAAACACCATTTGAAGGTGTTCCCTAACACTTCTAGCGGTGCACTTTAACATTGCTAACGGTGTTTCTGAACACCGGTAGAGGTGTTTGTCAACACCAGAAACGGTGTTGGACACCCCGGATGGTGTTAACCAACACTAGAATTGGTGTTACCCAGCACTGGAATTGGTGTAGAGGTAGAGGTGTTCTATTACACATTTTGGGGTGGCAATAAACACCAATAAATTTTTTGAGTGTACAAGAAGTTTTGTTTATGATTCAAGTTTTGTGCATATGTAACAAATGGGTAATAAGATAAATGCTTGTGTACTAATTACTATGCGAACAGGAAAGATTACAAAACCTTATTTCATTATACTCCATATTTTATTTCATTTGATGAATTAGTTGAAAGAACCATAATTGGGTATTCTTACAAGAAGTATTTGTGTTAAGGTGATTTCGGCTGAACTTCACTAAGTACCCCAAATCAAGTTAAATGAAGTATGCATATTAAACAGATGATAGCAGACCGTGTGTGTATTGATCATGGTAGTAGATTTAAGTTGACAAGTCAGTTTAGATTATGGCTACCTGAGAACATAACAAAGAAACCCAATACAAGTGAACCTAAACCTAGTTTCTAGTTAAAACCTAACCGTAACGTCATATAATTTATAACACTAAGTTTCATCTTAACATTATTTTAACTAGAGCACATTATGGCATTGATTCACACACCCATTAACTTAATGGTTTATGGAACTAAAAAATAATGCAGATAAAACACTTCATTCTAAATGTAGCCTATAACTTAACATTATAATGCAAATAAAACATTTAATTGTGTATACATACATTTAATTCTAAAGCAATGTGAAAAATAATATTGAATTAATTGTTTTCTCTTACTTACCGACCAAAACAACACTTTTTTAAAAAAAGTATTTGTACTTTTACTTTTTACAATGAAGAAACTTACATTTTTTGTTCGACACAATTCATTAACTACCTACTCCAACAAGAACAAGAACAATAACAAAAAAGGATTTTTTTTGCCATTTCTTTACCCTTTATAAACACAAACAAACAAACAATCGAGGTTTTTCAACATCAAATACAAAAAAGTCTCATTAGAATAATTGTGTTTCTGTTACGTTAAAATGTTAATCTCAAAAATGAAAACGTCCGAATTTTTTTTTCTAAGTACAAGACCGTCCGAAGGTAAAAGGAAGGATCTACATATTACGTGTTTCAAGAAAAACACAAAAAACCGTAACTTTTAGGAAAATAAGGGCAGTGAAATATACATTTTCTTTTCTTCAATTTATTTATTTAGGAAGAATACAACGGGCGTATGCCCAGTTAGGGTATTCTGTAAAAAAGTAAATTACAAATTAGTTTTTTGTATTACCAGGAATGCTTAGTAACATGTAATCAATCCATACTGTCAATAGTATCTACAAAATATAAACACAATATATGCTAAACACAAGAGAAATACATCACAATATAAAACCAAATTTAAAATTAACATAGCTAATTCAAGTGGAGTAGTAATGCATACGTAATATATGTAAGTTAATACTATACACTGTAAAAACACAAAGTAAATATACAAATATAGATAAAAGAATAAGATAAGACTGATAATACAAATATAATTAAATTATTTATAATTCCCTTTTAGGCTTTTATGTACCCATCGTAAGTTTTTTTTTCTTTATTTTCTCTCTTTTTGCCAACCTATGTTTATAAACCAGAACTTGCTAAAGAAATTTTGCTTGCTTTAGAAAATTATGAAATTTGGCTCTGATTAAATATGTCTACCTCGTTTTTCATTCCACATAATTTATTGTACGAAAAGCACATTCTCCAAATGGGTGACTTTTTTTAGAATCTCCGTTCGCGTTTTCCATTCGGGTTCACAGTGGAAAAGGCCTTTGTTATCCATTCGGGTTCTAGTATCCGGTATCCGAAATTGGATTTCAGAGAGTAAGTCTATACTATCTACGCAGTTATGAATTAATTTATAAAAAAAGAGTGAGTCAATCATGATTCTCCTGTTCTCCAGCGTAAGGAGTTCAAAATTCTGAATTAGGTTTACATAATGTTCAAATTTAGGATAAAAGCCAGTTGTTTTGTACATTAGGAGTCTGAGGAATTTAGATTGAATCTTTTCTATTTTCTGACAATTGATTTGGGTGGTGGGGTTCCAGATGATGGATGCATATTTTAGTTTCGGTCGAACCAATGAATAATATAATTTTTGGTATGTATTAGTCATTCTGAAGTTCTTTGCTGTTCTATAAATAAATCCTAGAATTCTGAACGATTCTGCTATTATATGGTTTACATGACAATTAAAATATTTATTTTTGATCTTAACAGGTATACAATAGTTATAATTTCAAGTAATATATATGTACCTATTGAAAGCATTTACTTTCTTTGTCCCAGACGTTTACATTAATTGGCACACGACGGTCAAAAGAAGTAAGAAAAGTTACTTCTTTTTGCCATTGCTAAGTGTCATGTCTTCGTACAAACTCTTATTCAATATGATTGTTAATCGGGGCTTAGCTTAGCTTATATACGAATAAATGCAGAGTAAGATTTGATGAAAAAGATAATCCAAAGATTGGACAGTTTTCTCCTGATTGATTTCACAATGAAAGATTTCAAAATACACTAAAATTTCGTTCGTCCGTATTTGATGAGATAGGATCCATTTTGAATAAACGAAATTCTGGATAAACCAGATTTTCTATTTTTCATGTTAAAAGAGCCCACAGGTACAGAACTACCTTAGCAATATGGTTTTATTTTACGAAAGACGAAATTTATATTAAAAAATTGAGGACAAATCGTCACCTTAAAACCAGGAGGCTTCAGTTACTTTTGAGAAAAAATAGTTTTGAAGTTTGTAGTTCCATTTAAAGTTAGTATAAATTCATTACATTTTTTAACGTTTTTAGCCACTGGAGGCCGTTTTGTGAGGTAGTACTTTTGGCGTTGATGTTCTTCAGTACAAGATCTTTGACTGCAGTTTTAACTCCGTTTTGAAAAAAAGAAAAAACAATACGCGCTGGCTCTAAGGTGACCAAATACAGTACATTATTGTACGTTTACAATGCGGAGAATAAATAGACGCGTTCACTTGTATAGGATGTAAGGTATTTTAAAACTGACAAAAAGTTTTTTTGTTTTCGAAAATAATTTCGAATAAACCATAGCTCCGAATAAACGAAGTTTTAGCGTATTTAATTATTTTAATTGTTGAATAGTTTCGAAATAGAACCTCACGGTGAAACTAACTGTGTTAGCATGCTACCAGTGATTCCGCCAGACCCCCATGTGGAGGGATGTTTACCCCCCAAAACTCTTGAAAACACCACCCTAACTTTAAAAATGTTACTGTGAAAAATCGATAAAAAACCGTACAAAACTTCACTTAGACCCCCCACAATTTTGACTTTACACCCCCGCGAAACTGAAAATCCTGGCGGAAACCCTGCATGCTACTATTCTTGGTTTGTCTGTCTTGAAAAGGTTTCACAAGGTCCGCACTATTACTAATACCTGGAACGTTTATCCAGAATTTCCTGTAACGAGCAGGAATTAAATGGGACACTTTTCCTATTTTTTCTACGTATTTTGACTCCACGGAGTTGTGCTACTTCTTTTTAAATGGACAGTATATTAAAGGTTTTCTTCAGGATGTATGCTATAACATGTTCTACATGAGGAAAGGTACTTTTTCTTCCTTGATGAACTTTATGTTTCGATGTTGTGATGCGCACATAAATGTGTGGCCTGTTTGCAAAAACTTTAGTCACTGACTGCATTCCTCACTCTTTGGTTTACTATTGAATTGGCCAAATAAATAAAGTCCAAATGTTATTTTGCCCTGCGCAGTTCTCTGATCAGATGATGATGTTTTCGACATCAGGAACTGATATGTATTTCACGTAAGCAGAGTCTATGTCCTCAGCTTTTCTTTCTGAGTTGAACTCTTCGCATAAAACAACAACATGGGAGCTGTTCTTTAACATGTCGGCTAATGTAAGATTCAAGGTTACACGTCTGCTTGCTAAAACATAGCTTCCTTTGCAGTGTGGATAGAAGAATTACCTTCTGAAGATCCATCGACACTACTTCTAGATATTTGATGCATCTGAATCATATTAATATCATATCTTGCTTGCAATGCTTATTTGTCTGTGGACTTATGCAAAGGCTGCATTCCTGATAAAAGTAAAGAGAATTAACTGCAATTTTCTAGAACTCTGATTGGTTCATTACACATACTACCATTTACGTTTGTGTTGAATTCACTTATTTGTAGATGCTGTCATTTACCTTTGTTTTGTTACAAAACTGATGTCCTCTTGCAAGTCTTGTAACTCGCTTGATAGAAAAGATAGGCGAAAACTGACATAAGCAAGACATGCGCATACTTTTTAAAATATAAATAGTAATGACAAAAAAAAAAAAAAAAAAAGGCGCGAAATGTAGATGCATTCCTTTACCTTTGGGCGGCCGAGAACACTTAGTTTTACATTTTACAACATGAGGAAGATGAAATATAATTATCATCGTTTAACCTTACCCTAACAATGGCAGCAGAATTTAGAACATATTTTGCTCTGTACTAATTTTTACACCAGACATTTTACTGATTTCCCAGTTCGAAGATTGCTTAACCAAATTATTTCCGATTTCTGGGCTAGCGTGAAGAAAATAAAGGACTGTGTGTGCGCATAAGCACAAGCTATGCACTAAATTGTGGACTAGTTATTATTCTGATTCGTGAAACAGATTGAGTCGACGTCACGTGTTCCGTATTTCTAAATTTGAGTTTATATATGGTCTTTAGACATCTTTGGCTCAGGTCTGGATAGGGTGGAGGAGATGATGGGAAAGGTAGCGGCCACAAAATCATTCGTTGCTCCTTCTATTTATAGTTAAACATAAAAAAGGGACAGATAAATATTAGCTTTACAAGTAACTTACATATAATCACATCCTGAAAGGCATATATAGTAGCACGGGCTGCATCGGCCTAAGTCATAAATGCCTAAAGGGAGTGTTCGATTTGTTATAAATTACGAAGGGGGGATACGAAGACTAGTGGGAGCTGCTAAGTTTCAACATACTACCTGTTTGGGTAGAAATACAAAGATTTTATCCCTTGTTGGGATAATATACAGATCACTGAAGGTGGGGGACGGAAATCCTCATGCACCAGGGAAGATCCCCGGCATTCCCCCAAGCAAATCGAACAGTGCCTAAAGGCCATAAACAAATTCGACTACGGGCTGTTTATAGTAGTTTCTGCAAAACTTTCCGCGGGTTGCACATGAACCTTTTACGACCTGCGACCCGTGGTGTATAAAATAATCTTTACATTAAAAAATTCCTTCAAGAATTTTGTAAGCTCTGCCGACGATATTTAGAATACAGACCTGTAATAACAACTGTTGATCTCTTTTGAATTCTGAGTAATACTTTAGCTCTTACATGCTCTGCTATAAAAACTAGACATGAAACAGAAATTCCTAACGCTAAAATCAAAAAAGCACCTTGAAGATTATTCGGTGTTTGTTCCTCTTCTTCAGAGATAGCTGTATCAGTAAAAGCCATGCGTGTTAAGTTTTCTTTCCATTTCTCAACAATTCCAGAACGTACCAGACTCTCAATAACAAAATTAAATTGATTTTTGTACGGCGAATTCTTTCGAATTACAAGAGCAATATTGTAGTGCAAGATACAATCTCTCATGAAATGCAAGTTCTTAATTCTTTGAGGCTGAATCCCTTCATTTGCAGCAAGGAAAAGTATTTTAAGGTCATCAACAACGAAAGCAAGTCCTCCATTCTCCACCATTTGAACTGCTTCTGCAATACGTGGAATGATTCTACTTCTTCGCACAAAATCTTCGTCAGTTTTATCAAGTGCATTCGTTACCTGTGTCATTATGTAAGAATCAGTTGCACCCCATTGTAGACCAGTAGTTTTAAACACTTCTAGATTGTCAATTGGTGGTAAAGATAAGGGTATGGTAACCCTTGACTTGAGAGTGCTTGAATAAAAGGTCGTTATCAGATAACAAAATAACCACCACCAGGATATAAAGTGTCTTACGCAACCGTGAGTTTGTTTCTCGAAGTCAACATGGTTTGTCGTAATGGCGGACACTACAAAGAAGAAACTGTCACCAAGATTACAGTATGGAGTTCGTTGCGCTGAAGGAATGACCGAGAAATGTAAGTGTGCAAGCAGGAACAAGATTCCTCCACATAAAAATACTGAAGACAGAACAGCAACCCACGATTCTGGTTCAAACGGCAAAAAGGGAGTCATCCATTGTGGAAATAGTTTCAAGTGTGGTGTTAAAAGTGTCAAACATATCGTGTTGTACGTTGTTGTGAAGTCCATAGCTAGAACATTATCAGAAGTCATAAACATATTGCCAAGTCCAATATCTGCACGGGAATAAAAGAGATTACCTTTGACTCCAGTCCACGTACCATTGTCTAACTGAAGGCCCCACAAATGTCCGTCTTTAGGTTCCACAGATTTCCATGTGAAGTTCAGGTATGAAGATAACTCTTGTACTAATCGCACTTCAATACCGTCGTATGAACCATTCGGGAATCCAAATACCGTTGGAGGGTTGTGGAAAAGTGTAACGGTTAGTGGCTTTCTCTGTAGATTCCTTGTTACATGATCATAAAATACTGTAATATTCCTAACCTGATATTGAAGATAATCAGAATTAAGAAATTGAACGGAAGTATCTCCAGAAACATTATTAGTGATTAGTCCAATTTCAGTTGCTGACAGAGTAAGAATAATTACCATCTTTGGTAGCTGACATAACAAGGGGAAACTCTTGCAAGGTTCTTCGATATACGTTTCTGGAACAAAAATGAATTTTCTGCTAAGATCAACTAAGTGCTTCTTTGAGGCTTGTGAAAGAATATCAACAATTGTGTTCATATCTTGTGCAATGAAGATATACACCTCACACTTTTCTTGTAATGTTTGACTCAACATCATATCAAAATCATTAGTCTCTTTCACAAGAAGTATTGGAATGGTATTACAAGTTCGAGCCAAGAAACTGGTACGAAATTCCTGGTTGGAAATTACAGAAACACATCTGGATTGTTGGTAATATTCACTAACAATGACTTTCAACAGGAGATTGGACAAACGATTCTCTTCCTGAAGTGGATGTACATTGGAATAGCACTGATGTAACTGTAGAATGAAGTAGAAAGAAAGAAAGATCATTCTGCAAAAGAAAACAACAATTTTAGGAAGATTAGTACTCGTTAGGATAATATGCACTTAAAACAAACAACATCTACAAACATTTTCGCGTTTCCAAGAACAGGTCAGTTTTCTTCATTCAGATAGGAATAACAAAGGTTCGGGGATAATTGTAAATGATAACTTTTGGAACAAGAATATATTAGGTCAACAATATATCATTGCTGTGATTCACCTGCTCTCAGATCTTCGAAGACGGAAGGTCTTATATAGCTATTATCGAATTGAAGCACTTGGATGATAGACTCTGTCCTCTGCCTGAACAATTGCTCGACTCAACTACAGATACTTTAAGAATTAACCCCAAAAGTAAATATTTGACTCTTCCACTCACTACAAGCTATTACAACGCATTAACAATTCCGGCTTGCAGGTGATACCAACATTTCAATTACAACAACATCAAATTATAGAAAAAATAAAGATATATTTCTTGATAATACAGATCTATTTCAAAATGATCCACTCTTACTATAATAATATGTCCTGCAATTTGCTTCATTGTCTTATTAAAATAGCGTGTATCCAATTTGCTTCATTACGTTGTAAGTGCTTCGTTTCTCGCAAGCAATATTCGAGTTGAAGGAGACAGGGTTGGAACTTATCACTCTCTGCAATACTATTTATACATCTAACGTCTACCAGTCAGCCTTCTACAAACATTATCCATATCGTGGATGGAAACCATGAATATACGTCACTAAGAAAAAAAATCCCACATCTAGAAGATTTTCCGCTTATGGAAATACACTCCGCTCTCCATAATTTAAGGAATTAGGAATGAAAAGACCGTTATACAAAGAACTAAATATGGAAAAATACTAAAACGATGTCAGAACCTATTAGGAAAGGACGATTGATGAATGAATTCCGAAGGCATATGACGTAGCAGTTACCACTGTGCTGTGTGACTGTGCCTAGTGGAGCCAATGAACGCCAGAGTGCTTCTGACGTACATAGAAGAAGATTGGTTGAGTCGAGATAATCAAATATGGAAACAAGACATCAAATGGCTGATGAGTTGCGGTGATGTCTAATCGAGAGATTAGAAGATGGACAAAGCCAGGTCGGCGTGGCTAGCTGGCGCGATATCCGTCCTTCAGTGGTCAGCGGGCGATTGAACATGATGTAACCAATACAAAATGCCTCACTGAGGTACAGCATATGTTGATCGCCTGTAACGTCAGGCATTAGTTGCCGATACCTCAAAAATTTGGAGTGGCCAGCAAGGTCTTGAGACCTTAATCCTATCGAGAATATGTGGGATTCTCTGGATGGACGCGTGGCTGACTTTGTATGCTCTTCACGAGGCCTGCAAGATCGTCAAAAGGCTCACTCAACAATGAACCCAGATATCAAATATATATGCTCATTTCAAACACCTTTTCATATATAAATATTTCAAAAATATACTACAAAAATCTTTCAGAATATTTTAAAATCACATCATTTCGAAGCACACAATTATTTCTGAAACTGTCTGAGGAAAGATAATGTGTAGGAAATAATTGAAATATGTTCAGGACATACAAAATTGCTTAATATTTTGTATATTAAAAAAGATATTGTCTCACTATTTGAAAGATCCTCCAGGAAAATTAGTTTTAAATGTCTGACCTTCTGCCCTTAGTAACAAACATTATACATCAACGTTAAATCAACGGTTCTATTGGGAGAATAACTTGCCGAGGAAGTGACGTCAACACAGGGAGGGAGTGAACCCTAAAACGATGTGAGCACATGTAGACAACACAGCTAGTGAGTATCTGAGTGAACGTGTTACGGCTTTTAAAGCATTTTCTGGTGTTAAACACGTTTAGTGTTTGTATCTCAAATAATAATAAAAAAGAAGGTGTCTCTTTAGTTTACGTCGGGCTTTCCATTTGTAACCACAAATGGAACAGTCACAGGTGGTGGCTGTTAAAGTTGATGTACTTCGCGTATAATGAAAAAATCTAACTTGGCTTTTCCTAACTCGTCTTCGTTCGCTATCGCTCACTCGACATGCTGTTCGTGATTCTTGTAGCAAAACATCAATGGTGAATGGAAATAAACATGTCGCTATGACGTAACCTTACCATGATTCCGATTCATGAACCTGTGACTTATATCGTTCGAAAAATAACACCAGACGTAAGCTAAAGTAATGCCAGAAAGAAAATCTAACCTGACTTTCTAACCTGTTTCATTTTCGTAAATTGTGTAAAATGCTGAAAACGCAAAGGGAAGCAAAAGCAGAGTAGTTTTGGTAAGTACTAAGAAAACAGTACTGTTGTTAAAGAAAAAGACTTGACCTCAGCGGGGATCGAACCGCAGCCTCCCGATTAGCAATCCAGCGTTGTACTGCCTATAGTAATAGGCAAGTTTCCATCCAATGCAATGGAATTTTTTTATCGTTCATCACGTACTTGAGAACAACGATTATAGATGGTTGTGTAGTCAAAGTAATTTTTAATTGTCTTTCTGGCATCCAAGACTCAGGTCGGGATAAGGGAGGAAAAAGTATGCGGGAAGGTGCAGGTCAGAGTCTAAGTTTAATTTACCATTCCGGCATTTGCCTGGTGTAACTGAGGAAAAAGCCTAGAAAACCTGTCAGGATGTTTGGCCTCTGGGTTTGAATCCACGACCTTCCTAATACTAAGCCAACGCTCTATCACTGAGTCACGAGCTCGTTTTGCAGTTAAGTGATGCTATACTTTCTCGACTATTTACTCTCTCATTTAAATCTCTGAGGTCGGCTCTGACGGGCAACTCGATTATCCGTACGAGGACAGTTTTCTCGTCTGTGACCAAGGTGGTAATGCAGAGAAATGGATTAAGGTATTAATTAAAATATGTTTAAGTCTTATTTCAATTAATAAATTTATCTTACAGTGAAACGTTCTTTACTTGCAGAACGGCTCTGAAAAGTTCTTACAGCTATGAGTTCCTCCTTGACTTTCCTATATACAGTACAGTTACCAATAAAAATTGCCAGCACTTACCGATTGATCACGGACGAAACGTCTCTCATCCTGAATAACCAATAAATGAATAAACTGCTTTAAAGCAACTGTAATTTGTTTGCTTAACTCATCAATTCAGACACGTCAGCCTGTCTGAATAAAGAGCTAATTCTGTACATGCTAAAGTGACATTCACGCAGATAATAACTCGTTTTGGATAAACATAATTAATTATTACATCATCCTATCCAATACTAACATGGAATGAATATATAATTTCCACTACGTTTGAAGCTAGTTTAAAATGATGTGTCAATGATGCTATTTTAAGACCTGTCAAAACGTTTTTCATTCTGAACAAGAACCTACACACAGAGATGCTCAACACACACATTTAGGTATAAAGTTCATGTATCTGTATTGAAGACAATTTGATGTTTGAAAGAAGTTTCTGTGTGATTAGCCATTTATAACGTTTTGAATTATGAACTAAAAATAAATACCATTTTAATCGTCATGTAACGTTATTGACAATTATAAAGTAACCTACAAGCATTCTAAACAGATTATCTGAAGTGTTTTTCTTCTGGCTATCCTATTATTTCCATTCTAGGCTGAAAAGTGCTTGCCTGGGATGTCATCCCGCGAACTCGTGATGGGATTATGCTGTTACTTCAGTCCATAGCTAAAAAAAAAATGAAATTCAATAAAATCTTTTGTTTACCAGGTATTTCTCATTTCGATTGATTGGATTATTGGTTATTATTAGTTAATATGCGTAGCGATAAGCAGTGATTCCACCAGACCCGCTCTGGGGAGGGTGTCACCTTCGTATTCTCCAGAACACGCCCTGACTTTATTTTTTTTACGGTCAAAATTTGATAGAAAACGTGTAGATCTTCAATCTTCACTTATACCCTCTCAAGTTTGACTTTACATCCTCTAAACTGAAAATCCTGGTCGAATCCCTGGGAACAACTTAGACTAGACCACTTAATAGGAGATACAAAGTTAACTTACAACTGATATTTTGTACTGCAAAATTGATATTGACTTTCATTATGCCTTTTTCGAATTCATTAACTATATTCAGAATATAACAATCTTTATTTAGTCTAATAGTAAAAAGCGTTATGAACTGTTAACTTTTAAAAAAATATCCCACTCTAAGTATATACATTTTTGAATTCAATCATTAAAATTACTGTCTTCATTACAATTAGCTCTTCCCAGTGGATGAGTGGTAACGCTCTCAGCTTTGTAATCAAGGGTCCCGAGTTCGACACCCGGTAGAGACGGGATTATTAGAGACGTCGTAAAGACGGGTAGAAATGTTGTAACCCCTTAGGTCCCATCCTTATGACGTCAACTTCATTTTATCGTAAACATGAACCTCGCGATGTTCGTAAATGGGGAGGCACTACCCACGTTCGAGTTCGCTACCGACCATACTAATGAATGTTTTCAAGATATTTCTCAGTTTCACGAGGCAAAATCTGAAATGATACATCAACCAAGACCCTGACCTCTGTCTACTCCATCCCTTTTCTGGAATAGTAAGTGCTATTTGAAATGACTAATAACGGACTAAATAAAGGATCTTTTGAATTTTTTGGAGAAATTCAGTATCTTCTGAGTAATTAGCAACAACTCATAATTACTGGAACTTAATTTTGAAAAAATCGTTAATATGTCCCCAAACGTTACTGATTATTATATTCAGCCTACGTTAGTTGCGTTCATTTGTATCTAAGTAAACAAAAATCAGTTGAGTAGTTTGGGAGATATTTTAGTTTAAGTGATTCGGGCAGGTGACATCATGATTTGGACCCTATGGACGGAACAGGGTAACCCCAGCAGTAACCAAACCCGGGCCACCGGATTAGCTATCGAATACGGTAGCCACAAAGCTAAAGAACCAACTTGCCAAAGGTTGCTAGTCAGTGTTATTCATGCAGTACTGCTTCACGGCACGCCTGTTTGTCAAAACGCGGGACCTACTACTTTGTACTCTGAATGACCCCTTTTCATCCTCAACCTAAACACGTACTTACATTCCCTCCTGCTATGAAGAACAAGCAAGATAAAGCACCTGTACTAACGTTTTCTGTGAGAATTGAAGATCTTTCCTAAGGTCATGTTTTCAGTTTTTAAGTATAGAATCGCGGTAATCAGACCTCCGATGGTTCGACTGCTCGCATAATGTTACTATGACGGAGGTTTAGGAAATATGGCGGATTTCTGTACTTGCCCTGGAAACAGTACGCATATTGTTGAGTTAGCGTGACACAACCAGTGCGTTTTCGTGTTTTACTACTATTTATTGTTAAATCAGTGATTTCTGAAAAGGTGAACAGTTTGTTTTTTCTCGTTTTCCTAATTTTTCTTAATTATCAAATGGATTTCTTTGTACTTAACTGTAATAAATAATTTTGCTCCTCTGATAATCCGATATTTCTTGCGTTCCGACTTTGCCCTCAGTCTCCATGGTGACGTATTTACTGTATATAAATTGGTCATATCTTGACTCAATATCTGATTTACCACTTCATTACCGTAAACACTGACGTTAAGAGTTTGAGTGACAATACTTGTACATACCGTTCCATTTCATAGCCTGAACATCGAGTTATATTAAAATGCTATTATACTCCATGTGCTTTAAATCCCTCTTTTCAAATTAGTTTATTAACTATACTAAATCCAGGATATTCAGAGAATCAGTAACGTTATGTTCTACAAATAAGTTGTTAACAGTTTTCTAGTAATGGGAGGTAAAAAGAAACGATCCGCGTTTACAAACACGTGCCAGACACTCACATATAAACACAGAGTAAAAGCATGTGTACGACAAGTGTAATACAATGTAAACAAGCAAGCGCAATGTAAACAAATGTGTACTATAATAGTAAACTCCAAGCAGACTACAACTGAATATGGCACTGGCATCGCAGCAGAGAGAGTTAGCGTCGCAGAAGGAGGGAACGGAGGACATCACCCAAATCAGGACCATAAAAAGCCACACATCGAAGCAAGAGGTATCACTCTCGTCCGGGTGGTCATTCCTCTCCTCCTAAAATAATTCTCAAGAGGCCTGCTCTTGGAACAAACTCCTTCACTACAACCGATGTCAAGAGGATTGCACTTGGATCAAATTCCTGGCCCTCGCAGAGCTTGTCAGCGGGGCTTTCCTTTTACCCGTCGTTCTCAAGAGGTTTGCACTTGGAACGATCCACACCTACTACAAAAGAGGTAGCAGGCCTCTTGAGAACTATTTTTGGAAGAGAGGAATGACCACCCTGACGAGAGTGATACCTCTTGCTTTGATGTGTGGCTTTTTATAGTCCTGATTTGCGTGATGTCCTCCGTTCCCTCCTTCTGCGACGCTAACTCCCTCTGCTGCGATGCCAGTGCCATATTCAGTTGTAGTCTGCTTGGAGTTTACTATTATAGTACACATTTGCTTACATTGCACTTGCTTGTTTACATTGTATTACACTTGTAGTACACATGCTTTTACTCTGTGTTTATATGTGAGTGTCTGGCACGTGTTTGTACACGCGGATCGTTTCAATATAACTACGGGAAGTAAGGGTCATATACGATTAATGAAAATATAAATAATTCTAGCTTGAGTAACGTATATATTGACTTAAGTGTACACAAGTGACATTCGTATTTAAACAAATGAGTTTACAATATCATAAAACCAGCCCTAACGTTCACAATAACCTTAACCTGTTACTATTTAAACACAGTATTCAAATACCAATTATGTACTACATATTTGAATTCTTGACATTATTAATATATTTATTGTTTCTAACTTCTTTCCTAATTTAGCACTCTTGCGATTAATGTCCACTAGATTGACAGAAGCAACACGTATGTATATATTAGGTATATTCAATCTATCATCATCTATCGTATTATTTACCAGTTTTGTTTGATTGTGTTAATTGTTTGATCAGTGCAGTAGAAAAGGTCCTAGTCGCAGCTGAAGGAGAATAATCAGGTTATGAATATTTTGTTAATCACCAAACAATTACTACCTAAATACGATTATAGAAGAAAATAAGGGGATTCTTTTATGCTTAAGTAGTAAGTATATAATCTCACAACCAACTTTTCGGAAACTAAGGAAACAAATTCTACAAAAAACTTTAATGTTGGTTAATATATAAATACATATGTTTTTCAAAACGTAAAGTTAATCGGAGATAAATTAAAACATGTTAGATCTGACTAAGGTTTGTCTTCCAATTTTCAAGTGTTTATATTTAGTAGTGCAACTTTCCACTGGATGGTTGGTGTAATGGTTCACATTTCGTCTGTTTAAATTAACGACATGGGTTCAAATTTTTATCGACTAATTTTGTTCATTTTTAGGCTTTACTAGCTAAAGTTGGAAAGCCTTAAAGTTCAAGTTGCAAGTAAGTGTAATGGTGAGTCTAGATTAGACCAAATTTGTATGTGTGTACATGTTGGTGAGGACTGTCTTAGAACGGCGAAATCATCGGTCGTTTCTTTGCTACTCCGAACTTTGTAAACAGAAAACGAGACAAAGAGAATACATACGCATCAATACTTACTACAGAAACTAGTATATTTGTTGGACAATGCGCTACAGTATGTTTAAACATCTAGAAGCATCTAAAGACCCGAAATGAAATATCTGCTGTCACAATTATTTTGCAATGTTTCAGTTATCACTGTTCACAGCGTTGCCAGATACGGAGAACTAATATTATTTTTACTGACTTTGTGGGATAAATCTCGAAGTTCTGTGTTGGCAAACGTCAAAATCGCCTAATGATGTTAAACATAGGTTTATCAAAAGTGTCATTATACATGTTTGGCAAAACATATGTGTTTCAAGCACATTGCAGCAAAAGTTTGAAACAATACTCGAATATATATTGTGTACTATATATAGTATTTTTTAAAATATATCATTGATGGAAATTTTTACAAACCTACCCCCTGACGTTAAAATTCTTGTCAGCATGAAAGAAAATATTTAAAAAATGGTTTTTCTATCATTTTTCAGTTAAGAAACTGTTTCTAAAATGTAATGTTAATATTTCATGCTCTGTGGGTACATCTCAATGACCTCTATCTAAATGCGATACAGGACTGACTGCTACAATTGAAAATTTCATGATTATATGAAGTCAGGGGCGGAGAAAACAGTGTATCTCGTTTGTCCACTCCTAGTCTAAACAAATATGAACCATTTTTTTCAACTCTGTTTTTCTATTATATGCAAAGTAGGGTATACTATCATGCGAATAACTCAGGAATTAAGATTTAAATCAATAAACGGGCCACACAGCAATAAGAAGTGTATAAAACTGAGTTACAACTGAAAATTTGATCTACATTGGTTTAGACTGGAAGCGGACAAACGAGTTTAAATATTTGCTCTGACGTCTGACCTAAGACACTAAGCAGTCACTCCTGTCTTGTGGGTGCAAGCCAATTTTATTAATTTGGTATTTTATGTGTTTAAGAAAATAAGAAAATGTAATATATGGTTTAGTTGGTTCGATTCACCTAGTCTTTTGTGCATGTAATTGTGTTCTGGGTAATTCGTATAATAGGACACGAATATATACTCTGCATATAACATAAAATACTGTAAATAATATTTGCTTTTTGCAAGAATTAAAATATAAATAAAAAAGGAGTTGCATACGATATCAAGCGTAAAAACTTAGTAAAAACAGAAAATTTTGTTCCATATTGGTTTAGACTGGAAGTGGACAAAAGAGATTAAGGACCATATTTATGAATCACCCCCCAAGAGTGGGTGGCTCCCAGGGGCATTGAAATTATATACTCCTGGGAGCCACCCACCTCTAGGGGGTGATTCATAAATATGGCCCTAAGTGTCTTTCCGCTGCCTGGCTTCATATATTCAGAAATTTTCAATGGCAACATTCAGTCCAGTATCGCTTTTAGATAGAGGTCATAGATACAAACTATGAACTTAATTATAGTATTTGACAACCTATGAACAATGTTAGCAGTAATATTGTGAATCGATTAAGAGGGCACATAAAAAGCATCCCAGATCTTTTAGGTATTTCTTCTTTTGTGTGTGTTTAAACCTATCGTAGTGTATTGTGCCATCAAATATAGTAATTTCTACAGAAAGTAATTACCCAAATACATTCTCATTGTTTTCTTTTCTATTTTCAAAATTCGGAGTAGGAAAGAAGCGACCGATGATTTCGCCCTTCTGAGGCGGTCATCACCAACATGTGCAAGTACAGAAATGTGGCCTAATCTGGACTCACCCTAAAGCGGCTTGAGCTTTGATTTTATAAGTCCAGTAATTGTGAAAATTTAAAGATGTTTTGTAATTCGCCTGATGTGAAATTTTGAAGTTTTTATTAATGATGTTGCCTGCTAATCGTTTAAGTGTTGAGATAGCTGGTTGGAAACTTGTTTTGCTGAACTCGTTGTTTCAATTTCTCGTAAAGTTTTTGATTAGGATTGCTGCCAGAAATTTGAGATGGGATGTTTATGAAGTCAGTCTGTTCGTTTGTTTGTTTAAATAGTTCTGCACACGTCGGATTTTGAGTGATGAAAGTACAGTTTATCACTAATCTAGTTCGAAGTTCCCCAGTAGCACATACACGTTGGCCGCTCATGGGACCCATATTGCCCCACATCGTTAATGCGGGCAGGAGAGCGTCCCCACATGAGCCCACGTCGATCGATGTGGGATCGGCATCGATTATCAGTATCATTAATTTACCTATTTTCTAAAATTATAGTAAGTATTTTGCAAAGAATAAATCTATTATCTACAAAACATTTTGTTCATAATGGATAAATTAAAATTAAAAATCAGAGCATTTGTCATGGAACCATATCGATCCATGTCGGTAACCGATATCTGTATTGATCAATGTCGGTCCATATGGGCAAACCGATGTTTATTCAAGCGAAGGTATATCCCTCTGGTGATAAAATATAAAACTTCATGTTGCTGTGAAACACGCGGTCATCTTTGGTGATAAAGAAACATGTTGAAGCATGTTAAAATGCAGAAATAACGTCCTTCCACGGGAACGAAATAAACAAGTAAAGTGTTAAAGTTGACCTATTTTTGCCAAGGAGTCTTTGATCACTGTAAGTACATAGACAAACCAACAAGATTTATAGTTATATTTATTATGCTGGTTATTATACCACCTTTTGTTTCGTTTGTGCGTTAGAAATTAGCGTATTTTCTCGAGGCCATGTGGTTGAAGGAGATTCCCTTTAGCAGGAGGATACGTTAATGCTATATTTATTTACATTTGTTTTACATCATTTCCTTCAATTGAAGCTGTTTCATTGTAATCATGGCCATTATACTCTTAACTTCTTGGCAAAAACGTTAAAAAAAGTTAAAAGCGGAAGACATGTGAAGTGATTACAATGGAGCAGAACTACAAATTTTAGCATAAACGCAACATCGAAAATAATATTGTACAAACTAGCAATGGTCGACAAATTTAACAATCCATTAGCACAATGAAGTAATCTAACTTTAGCTACAGAAAAATATTATTATTTACATAAGTAGTAACTTCGTTTTACAATTTCTAACGTGTTTTACTATTTCTTGTTGGTTTGTCAATGTTGGTGATCCGATATAGAAAGGGAGATTCCTTTTAAAAATAGTAAAAAAACAAAACAAAACCGAATTACATTATGTTCACAATGTCAATGACCAATATTGAGCGATGTCAATACCCGATATTGAGCAAAGTCGATGACTGATGTCGATGTCGATATCCGATGTCGAACGATATCGTTTACCGATATTGGCCAAGATGTTTGCCATCCAATGTGGTTCCCATGTCGTTGAACGGTATCGATTGATGTGGTAAAATCCAATATGCTCACATCGGCCGACGTGGATGTGCTACTTGAGCTGTGTGTAATTGGAAGTTTAAATGTTCATTATCCTAGATGATATGTTAAATGATATGTTAAATGTTCACACCACTTATTTCAACCATACTTTAGCCTTCCTTTGAACCTTCCCCTAGTCGAAAAGCCTGGCCATCTCCTTAGCTGAAGATTGGCGAGTTAGTCCGATGGGGAAAAACTCCTGAACATTTCGTCGTGTGGATGGTGTAACTACTTCTTCGAAACGTTGTATCAATTGAATTTATCTTCGCTAAAGTTTTGAAACGGAAGTAGGAATTTGATGAAGCAGCATTAATTTATTTGAGAGATTTGTGAAAGTAATCACAAGTATTTATAATATTTCGTATTACCACATGTAATACTCATTACATTTTTTTTGGTAAACATGAACATCGCGAAATTCACATATGAAAGACCTGAACTGCAAAACATCCCAAGCCCACCGGGGTATTTTTTTTCAGGAGGAACAAAAAACAGTCCAAGGACTCGGGATGTTATTCTATTCAGCCGAAGTTATTTTGTAATGAAAAAAGATTTCGAGTTGGAGTTAGAATGTAATATTATAGAAGTGACCTTAGGACCTTTTATAGCCTTTGGAACATAAATGCCGACGAACAGAAAAAATGAAAATACGAAGAAAGTGGACTTTGGATGTTTCGTAATTGAGGTTTTCAATTGGCGAGGCATACACCACCTGGCCATACTAATGGATGTTTGCAAGTTCTTTCTCAGTTTCACGACGCGAAATCTGAAATGTTACATGAACCAAAGCCCTGACCACTCTCCACTTCATCCCTTTTTCGGAATAGTGATCGCCGATTGCTATTTGAAAGTACTAACAACAGACCAATCAACGTCTCTGTTTACATTTAACAAAAAAAAAGAAAGTCAGTATCTTCTGAGTAATTAGTAACAACTCATAATTACAGGAACTTAATTAAAACAATCGGTTGCAACTCCTTTAGTAGCAATGTTTCCCCAAAAGTTACTGATTATTATATTCAACCTACGTTCCCAGTGTCGTAAAGAAAAATCTGTTGAGTAGTTTGGGAGATATTTCAGCTTAAGTGTTTCTGACGGGACTATGTCAGAACGCCCACTTCTAAAAATGGTCAAAACGCCCACAAAAATGGTCAGATCGTCCACCAAAACGGCAAAACACGCAAATTCAGAAATGGTCAGAACGCCCACTCGTAAAAACGGCAACAATGTTTACCAGAATGGTCAGAATGCCAACTGGTCAGATCGCCCACTTCTGAGACTGGTCAGAACGCCCACATAAACGGTCAGAACGCCCACTTTAAAAATGGTCAGAACGCCCACAAAAACGATCAGGATCCTCACAGGTTAGAAAATACAAATCCTACAAAGGTACACGGTTACTACTTTACATTTTTGCAGTTTAATACTAATATCAAATAGATATTGAACAAACTAATGGAAGAAACCTCGGGAAAACGTTCACAAAGTCTACCAGTCAGAACGCCCACTCTTAAACAAGTGAATCGGAGTTTAGACGGGGGCTGTGCACATAAGCTACCACCAGGCTACAGCAGCGAGTATACTATTTATATGATAATGTTGCGTTCGCGTGGGTTTCTTTTCCAAAGTATAATTACCTGCCATGTGTTATTATGTTGATATATTATGTGCACTCATAATAATAACTTGGTATGTATATTTATGTTTGAGTGGAAGGAAAGTATAATGACCTTAACCCCGCCTTAAAAAGTACACCCGCCATAATAAATAAGACGAAATAAAAGAAAATACCATAACAACAAACACTAATAAACGATTCTAAAAATGTGGCTTCTGAACGATCATGGACTCAGCGGTGAAATTTCATTCTAAAAATGTTAAAATTATTTTGTACGTTTCAAAAAGCCCCTATTATTGAATTTGTATTTCTCAATAAGTGTAATGTTTCGCCTTGAAAAACGCATCAGAAGCAAAATCCATATCATGTAGGAAAGGGAAATTGAAAACACGTCACATTAAAGCAATATGAACGAAATAAAATATTCGTTGAAATATAATTTAAAATTCAACTGTTTTCATCGTGGGAATGAAACATGATAAATGTTGTTAATTTCATTCTATTAGCTTTTAAGTACACTTTTTATTTAATCAACTTGGAAAGGCAAATATGAAGCGTAACTTAAGGAACCATTATCATATTCAGCCGTTTTCTATCCACTGTTGGATAAAGGTATCCCCCTTTACTTTCTACATATCTGCAATCCTCGTCAATGTAGCTCTTGAAAAGCATTTAATTTCATCTACCCATCTTGCATTTGGACGTCGTCTCGGACGTTTTTTTCTCTCTTTGGGAATCCAATGTAATACATGGATTGCATCTCATAATATGCATAATATATTGAATCATGCATCTCATCATAACTCTTTGTGTGAGTCTTTATCTTCGAGTCGTTCGCGCATTCGATATCCAAGTTTCACAGTCGTACATCATCACACGTAAGAGACATGATTATAAACTTTACTCTTGAGACACATTGATAGTTTGCTTTTGAAAATAAAATGTGATCTTCCAAGCGAGCTACACGGCATTTTGCATTTTCTATTTATTTCATTCGTCAACTTAGCATAGGTTGGTTTGAGCTGCTCTGGGTAAACATACTCATTAACTATGCCTATTGTCTCTCCGTGAATCAATATTTCCTTCTTTGCAGCATGTTGATTGTACATTACTTTTGTTTTACTTAAATTCATTTTAAGACTTATTTTCGAATTTCGGTGGGCGTTCTGACCATTTCTGAATTTAGGTATTTTGCCGCTTTGGTGGGCGATCTGACCGTTTCTGTGGGCGTTCTGACCACTTCAGAAGTGGGCGATCTGACCAGTGGGCATTCTGGCATATAGACCCAACGTTGTTGCCATTTTTACGAGTGGGCGTTTTGACCGGTGGGCGCTCTGACCATTTCTGAATTTGAGTGTTTTGTCATTTTGGTGGGCGATCTGACCGTTTCTGTGGGCGTTCTGACCATTTTCAGAAGTGGACGATCTAACCAGTGGGCGTTCTGACATAACCTTTCTGACAGGCGGCCATATTGATGACATCATAATTTGGACCTAAAGACGGAACAAGGTGACGCAATAGAAACTTTCATGAGCACAAGTGTAATGGACTGACACATATGACACGTTTTCATCCTCAACCTACACATGCACTTACATATGTCCTCCTGCTATGAAGTTCAACGAAGATAAAACACCTGCATTAACGTCCTCCATGAGAAATGAAGATAAGTACTTTGTTATGGTCATGGTTTCAGTTTACATAAATTAGGTGTATCTTGACCCAATATCTGATTTACTACTTCATTACCGTAAACAATGACGTTGTGAGTTTGTATCTGCCGTTGCATTAATAATCTGAGCATAGAGTAATATTTCCTAAAATTATACTCTATGTGCTTTAAACTTCTAATTTCAAATTAGCTTTTCAACTATACCAGATCCAGAATACCATATTTAAATAAGATATCTAGGGTTTTCAAGAGAAATATATAACTAAGGAAGTCCCCCTGTCGTTTGGTTTTAAAACGTTGTAGTGTAAACGTCTCAATGATGTTGAGTCAAATATTTTATTTTTAACTTCCTTATTTTTATTGTAATTTTTCTATTGCTTAAATGAAATGTAAAATGTATTTTTTCGGTTGTCAGAATCTATTCAAGGTACCGAACGTAAAGCAAATTCCCGCCTGTTGACTCCATAACCTCATCGTACCTTTCTGCTCTACCTCTGAAATCCAAGAGAAATATCGCGTGACGGATTATTCCAACAGTCAATTGCGCCACAGTATACATTGACATACGTGTACACCAGAGACATTATTATGAAAACAAATGAGTGTAAAAAACAAAAACAAACAAAAAAAAAAACCCTACAACATCTCTAACGTTCGAAATAACCTTACCCTGTTACTGATTCAACACATTACTCATATATTAATTTCGTACTACATATTTGCATTCGCAGATAATCTTGACATTAATTGTGATATTTGTTGTTTCTAAATTGTTCTCCAGTTCAGCACTCTTGAGTTTCATGTCCACTACGTTGACATAAACAACACAAGTTATATTCAATCTATCATAATTATCCTATTTACCAATTCGGTTTTGTTGTTTTAATTGCTTTTTGATCAATGTTGCAACAGCTTTGTTGCAGCTAGGGGAGAATAATCAGGTTGTGAAGATCTTGTGAATCACCAAGAAATTTCTTCCTAAAGGAGATTGCAGAAAAAATGGAGCGATTCTTTTATGCTTAAATAATAAGTCTATGATCTAACAAGTAACTTTTCATAAAGTAGACAAACAAATTCCATAAACACTTTACATTTTTCAAAAGGGTGCAAGCAGTGTAGGTTACAACATAAATACGACTTGGTAATTCTTACTGTTAGCCACTTCTGTTATATGGTGTTGAATGTGCTTCCTACATTGTTATTTGCATTGTTTCGTATGCGTGCAATGCAGAATGTGTTGTAAAATCAAAGGGAATGTGGGTGCAAGAACACAGATACGACCTTGAACGATGTGTCCTTGCACTCATGCCCTCCACCCTGATTTTGCATCACATTCTGTATTGTACTTATCCGAAATAAGGGAAATAGTAACATGCGAAGTAGAGGAGATGGCACTACAATGGTACAAGGAGCACATTGAAACAAATAGTTTCTTTCACGACTATGGTGTGTAGAGATTTTGTACTTCTGCATTCGCAACGTTGTCCAGTTTGCTACGCGACATGACAGTTTGCAAATGGCTGCTGTTAGTAGAACGCACATGAGACAACAAGATTGAGTGTCAACCATCGAAAGTAAATTTTACAGTAATTAATTCTGTTTATTTGGGAATTACAGTAGTTACTGGTTTTTCTCTTTCTACAGGGTATTTCAAGAGGAAATTTAAATATTCTGGAAGATGATTGTACAGGACTAGTACATCAAAAAAAGTTCGTATAAACATATATGTTTTAAGACTTTATTTCAGATATATACTTACATAAAAGTTTCAGGTGATATCGGTGTCAAGCACTAGCAATAGATAAAATCACAGCAACTATGAAAAATTATGTTACAGGATATTGTAGTTCACCGGCGGTGCACATGTGTCAAAGTACGTGCTCGAAAATGTCTCCATTAGTCCCTGTACACTTACGTGCCCTAGCTAGCAGTGACTGGGTACATTGGCTCAGTGCTTCCCTGTTGAGATTAAGTTCGTCCGCTCGAGCCTGAAGGTCCTCTGGTGTGTTAACCGTACGCTGATACACCTTCCCTTTTTGTCATCACCAGACACCACAGTCTCCGGGGGTTAAGTCTGGGGAACTAGGAGTCCATTGAACAGGACCAAACCATCCTATCCACCAGCCTCGGTATTCTATGTTAAGCAAGCGAGTCACATTGCATGTCAAGCGGCGTGGTGCTCCGCTCATATTATACCACATACGCTGGCGGGTGGCAAGAGGAGTGTCCTCCAGGTACCTAGTCATTGCTAGTGAGGGCCTGTAAGTGTATAGAGGCGAATGGAGACATTTCCGAGCACCTGCTCTGAAACATTTGCAAACCGGCGGTGACCTACTTGCCCTGTAACATGTTCTTTCATTTTTGCTGTGATTTTGTCTAGCGCTAGTGCTTGACACCGATATCACTTGTCACCCTTGCGAAACTTTTATTTAAGTATATCTTTAAAATGAAGTCTTGAAACATATTTGTTTATATGAACTTTTTTGCTGTACTAGTCCTGTACAATCACCTTCCAGAATATTTACCTTTCCTTCTTCAAACACCGTGTATATGAAAGATAACTCTCTTACTATACTTGCATCAATGCCTTATAGAACTGTACGTAAGTTAGGGATATGTGTGTTGCTATAAAATAACACATTAGCACTATGAAGTGTTTGATAAATCAATTGACTATATTGTACAGAGTACAGTAACTGCTTAATTAAAGATGAAAATAATCGGCATTTCAAAAAGTGGTTTATTAATATGTTTGATGTATACAATTAACTTCTTTTCAATCATACAAAGAAGAATGAACAGTTATTTCGCATACATTCCCCACAGAATGGTTCTTGAAACATAACAGTGAGTGCACTTTAAATCGGTGGCCAACCCATTCCCTTGACCTCAATCCTATTGAGATCATATGAGATGAGGTGGAACGAGCTGTTCGAAACACAGGCTCCTCTATCAGGTACTCTGCGTGAATTGCAAGACATTATCTTATCTGTGTATTGTAGTTTGCCTCAGAAACGCTTTCAGAAATTTGTTGCACAATTTCTACAATGAATCGGTGTAGTTGTGAAGTCTAAAGCATTTTAACAGAGCACTATTTATTTTTATTTATTTATTAAAGTATTGAAGGTCCGAGGACCCGTAATACATACTTATCCTACGTACAATGCTTTTTTTTTTTTTGCTAAATCAGTTTGATTTTTCTACATTTCTCACAATTTTTTCTTGTGTTATACCTCCACGTTATATTTTTTTTCTTTTAATCCTCTCTACTGACCGGAAGAGCAGGGGACTGTTCTTCTTCCTGTTTGTTTTTAATTGCCTTTTCTCTCTCTACCAGAACTTTTTACAGGAAAATTGCCAGTTCGGTTAACCTGTTTTTATCTTTCTGACTCATTATCAATTGTAAGAATTTGTTCCCCTCCTCCCTACTCTCTGGTAATCTCAAGTGTTGTGCCCTTAGGTTATCCGTATGTTTGCAGTTAATTAAAATATGCATTTCGTCTTCCCCCTCCCCACAAAATACACAAAACCTGTTTCCCACTTCGTCCTTTGGTCCATTCCATTTCCACATCCCCAGCCGAAATATGGCTACCGCCCTTCTTTTGTCCCTGTCTAACTCTAAGTATGATTCCACACCCTCCTCTTCATGTCTAAATATCCTAACAATGAGGATTTCATTGCACATTCTTCCCTCAACTTTT
>JAGDQP010004368.1:52998-85750 GCA_022664845.1 Lepisma saccharinum
TTTTTGTAAATATTTTCTAGTCTTCGGATCATATACTGAGACATTCCATATCTACTTAGCTTGTGAAATAGCGCTAGCCTACTGACCGAATCATATGCCTTTTCGAAATTGAAACAAGAGTATAACTTTCCTCTTTTACGTGCTAGTTCATTATCAATTATTGTCCTCATTACAAATAGATTGTCTACTGCACTGCACCCTTTTCTGAAGCCTGCTTGCGCGGGGGACAGTGATCCATTTTGTGAAACCCACTCTTCTATTCTGTTAGCTAGGATTTTCGCATAGATTTTCCCTATGATAGGCAGTAAGGTAATTCCCCTATAGTTATTTGGCTCGTGGATACTACCTTTCTTCTTGTACAATGGTATTATCACTCCAGTTCCCCATGTTGTAGGTACTTCTCCCCCCTCTATGAGTTTATTGAATAAATCTATAACCGCTTGTGTTATTGCCGCATTACTTAAAGCGTATTTGAAAAACTCTGCTGGTACCCCGTCACACCCCGCTGCCTTGTTATTTCTCATTGACTTAACTGCTACTTGGAATTCGACCCTAATTATTTCCCTGTCTGTCTTTCTGTGTTAATTTTGTATTATTTCTTCTTTCGCTTCCCATGTATCTTGCCCCCCAGGACTTTTTGAAAATGGTACATCCACTCCCCGCCGTTATGTTATGTGGCACATTTTTCTGACTATTTACACTGCGTATCATACGCCACACTTGTCTGTAGTCATTGCGTTTTAAGTATTCCCCAATCCTTTCTGCCCATCGCTCAGCCCATTCCCCCTTCTTTACTCTACATACTTGCTTATACTTGTTTCTTTCCTGCTGGTATTCCCTCAGTACAACATCATTCTTTCTTTGTTTTCGAAATTCCTTCAAGGCAATTGTAGCGTTTTTGCGAGCTATGAAACAGTCTTCATCGTACCAAGGATGCTTGCCTTTTACTGGTGGCCTATGATTATCCCCCTGCATTTCTTTGCTCACTGAACGAAACAATTTATTTAACACTGAATCGGCCGCCGAGGTGTTCCCTCTCGCTATAAACATATTTATTCCTACCATATACAGTCGTGTCATCTTATCACTTAAGTTGTTCTCGAATTTTTGTTTACCTTCCCCTTTCCATCTAAGTGGTGGTTGCCTACTAATTTGATTTTTTGTGTCCGGTGAAGTGAACGTGTGTTGTTTGTTTGTCTGACGCTCCCCCCTATATGTGGTCGTTTTTAGTTCTACTGATAGCGGTTGGTGTTTCGAATCTATCATTTGCTCAATCCTGAAATTAGCAATACGATTGAATGCACTTATGGAAGAAAGAAAATAATCAATCGTACTACAGCCTTGCTCACTTAAATATGTAAATTGACCTATCCGATTCTCCCCTGCTCTTCCGTTAACAATGATTAGATCAGCACTGTTACATAACTCAGTTAATTTCAGTCCATTATCGTTTATTTCCTTATCTTGATTTTTTCTGTTTGCTATCATCACGTTATCATGGAAGTCAATTCTATCATATCTACCCACTTCATGACCGCCCCAATCTATTTTTTCCCCTGTCCGGGCGTTGAAGTCCCCCATAATAAAAATGTCCCCCCACTAACTTCTCCTAACTCCCAAATGTCACTCTCCAGTTGCTGCAAAAAGCCTTCGTTAACAAATTTTGAATTCTTTGGATGGTTGTACACTACCCCTAAAAGAATATTTATTGGGTTTCTGAATTTAAGCCACAATACATCGTCATTTTTTGTTGCCATTAGTACACATAATTTCTTAAGTTTTTCATCAACGAATACTGTAATACCCGCTGGTGCTCTCCCAAATTTACTTTTTTTTTCTTTTGTGAAATTGTACATAATCTGGTAAATAAAAATCAGTGTCTCGCCCCTCCCACGTCTCAACACATGCCACAATCTGGAATGCTTTAATTACAGAAACCCAAATCTTGCATTCTGGTAGCCAGTCCTTCCACATTGAAACAAAAGACTTTTAGATGATTCACTCCTGCATCTATTTCCGTTACACTTGCTATAGCGTTCACCTCCCCCCTAAGACCACTTACTTCTTCCTATATTGTTGTGTCCCGCGACGACGCTCTAGCGGTGGTGTCCTCCAATCTTCTTTGCGCCCCCGACCTTAACCATCTCTCCAGGGTGCCTCGCCCTGCATGTTGTCCACCTGCTGTTGAAGTGTTGTTAACCTGCTCCTTTTCTTGTGTTCGCGTCTGTGAATGTTTTGCAAGTTTGTAGATTGAATTATTGCTAAGATCTGCTTTGTAAATTTCCCCATCTATTTTCAGTTTGTTAAATGTCACTGTCGCGAATTTCCCTTCCCTTCTGGCTTCTTGCATTCTTGTCAATAGTATTTTCCTTTCATTGTTCACTTTCTGCGAAAACTGTTCTCGTATTACTATTTTGCTATTTTTTAACTTATTCTTTGCTTGTAAGATCTCTGCCTTCTTCGGAAACCGCAAGAATTTAACCACTATAGCATCACGTTTCGGCGATAGAAAGTGTGCTCTTTCGATATCGTCCTCTCCCAGTTCTAACCCTAAGTTATTCACCAGTACTTCGCGCACAGCCCTCTCACAAATTTTCCATGATTCCACACCATTATTCTGCACTTCCACATTTCGAAATACGAGATTATTCCGTTTGCTCTGGTTTTCCAAATAGTCCTGCGTCGCTTCTAACACTTCCACTCTGCTTCGCAGTTCTTCGTTTTCCTCAGCAAGTTCAGTTACCTTGTTTTGTAAGCCCTGAATTGTACTCGATAGCTCTGTCATTCTTGCTTCAAGCCTGTCCATTTTAGTATCGATGCCTGAGATTTTACTCACTGCCGGTTCCATATTCTTTAGCTTATTTAGCACTTCTTCTATTTTCCGCTCTAGGGTGTTCCTATTTCCGGGCCCAGGATTTTTCTCCACATTTCCGATGCACAAAAGCACTACTACCACTGACAGCACCACTATCTTGCCAAAAATCGCCTTACTCACTTCGTTTCTGTCCCACTCTCTTCTCTTGAATCTATTTGCACCTCTAGTATATACTCCAATTCTAACCCTCCACTGCTCTACTGAAATTCCCATCGTAGCTGGAAACACTGTCGGTGAGTCGACACGAGCGAAGAGAAAGCACGTCTTGCTCGTACCACGTCCCGAACGAAACTCCAGGGGCTGTTCATCTGAACTTCGGAGTGCGCTCGTGTCCCTTCGGAAACCACGCCTCCTTGACGTCACTGGCGGATAGCGCATAGGAAATTTCTTAACAGATGGTGAGAAATAATTTATTGTGGCCTTTTGGATAGGAATTTTTTGATAAAACAAAAAACTGTTATAATCTACGCTATATTGCTTATAATATGAGACAGATTTGGTTTCAATAGCTACAGTACTTTCAGAGCTACGGCCTGTTATTTGAGTTGGATAGTGAATTTTTTATCCTTAAATAATTTATTATGGCTGTTTGGATGGGATTTTTTTTATATAATATGGAATAAGAGTATATAAATTAAGTAGCCTTGCCACGTATATCCATAAAAGGATAAATTGCGGTATAAAAGATAAATTTTTGCTTGTAATGAAATTTCCACTCCTTTCACAATTCCTAGTGTCGTATGTTTTCCTTGTACGGACAAGATTATTTTGATTACAGTAAACCTACCAGATATCTCTATGAAATGTGATGCTTTAGAAATAACCTTTCAGTAGTTACTTCAGATTTTCTTTTTGCTCAAAGCGATGTGTGTAAAAAATATAATAAAAAATACTTTTTAAGACATACTTTTTAAAAACAATATGTATTAAAAAGTGAAAAATATTTTTATGCATGACTAAAAAGAAAAGCATGGCGCGCGCTCTCATATACAGTCACTTTATAAGTTCTTGAATTGACGCGCCCCATGTTTTTTTTTTTTAGTCATTCATAAACAAAATGATTTTTCACTTTTAGTACGAATTGTATAAGAAAAGTATGTCTTTATTTTTTAGTTATTTCTGTGTTCGTATAGTTTTTCTCAAGCTAATGTTTCCTGTCCCAAATCCTAAAGCGTTCTGCAACCAGTCAAACGACAGATCGTTGCAGGTTAGTATTTATTTTAGGCTAAAGAAGTCCATATTAAAAAGAAATATTATAATATGCTTTAAAAATATAAAACTATATGAATATAACAATAGAATATTGTATTGTCGCCTGACTTACGTCGCTGTGCAAAATTCATCATTGCGTGACGTCGGGAAATAAGTTAAATTAACGTTGCAAGATTTGAGGACACCACGAGCCATTGTGAACTAAAGAAAAAATAATCTAAAAAACTTGTATTTTTACATTTCCATGTTTTCATTCTTGATTCACTGTGTACATGTTATACTAGCAGAGAAATCAGCGAGACCTTGTTGACAGTATCATAAGCAAAAGAAAGCATTGGTATAAACTTCACGAAAAATTCGGGAAATGGGATGAAAAAATAAATTTAAGAAAATCAATTTTTCCTTGCTTTTCTTTTCTAACTTTAAGTCCTGAAAGGGCCTTCAGACGATAAGAAAGGTCAATTCCTTATAAACCTTTGCCCATTCTTAATACATCATTAAAAAAATATCTTTACCAGTCAAGGAAAAAATCTAAAACTTTCGTGGTCCATCAACAAAGTCCGTGGTTTTTATCAGTTCGCGCAGTGCCCCTGTATTATGTTAATAGATCAGCTAAAAAGACCTTGTAATTGGCATACGCTTAAGAAAAAAATCAGTATAAACTTCAAGAACATAACAAAGTAGCTCAAAAGAAAGAAGAAATATAATAAAATGAACATTTTCTGGAATATATTCGCTCTTTTTCGGTCTAACCACCCTTCTGATTATTAAACAACCTTCATCATCATTTTAAAATGTTCAAAGAAACTGAAGAATTGACAGCAAAAATGTTGATCTTGGGTGGGGGAAGTTGTCATTTTTGTATCAAAAAATTCACATCCAAAAGATTTTTATAAAATCATTTTTATTATAAACTGATGAAAAATTGAGATTCAAATCAAATAACAGGCTGCAGCTCTGAAACTACTGCAGCTATTGAAAGATAATATTTTTTATTTTATAACCCATAGATTACAAATTATAACAGTTTTTGTTGTATCAAAAAATTCCCATTCAATTTTTTTTTATAAAATCATTTTTATTATAAACTGGTGAAAAATTGACGATTCGAATCATATAACAGGCTGCAGCTCTGAAACTTCTACAGCTATTGAAGCAAAATTCTTTTTTATTTTATAGCCTATATATTGCAGATTGCAACAGTTTTTGTTGTATCAAAAAATTCGCACTCAAACGGCAACAATAAATTATTTTCCCTCCGCCTATTGAAAGGTTCCCTATGTGCTATCCGCCCGTGACGTCACTGTAGCAAAAGCCGTTGGAACATGATTTTGAACTTCGGAAGCGCCTGATGAACATACCTTCTCACTTATTCTGTTGTACGTACCTTGCGAAACTCAACAGAGCACTAAGAAAGTGTTTCTAATAAATTGAGAGTTTTGTATACTTAACAATGAGAGAACGCAACTTGGGTTAAAAATGGCTAATCTATAATGTCAATATTTATTATATTTTTCGAGGAAATTAGATTGTGAATATGACATTATAATATGTCAGTGAGATATGTGTGTGTATTGAATCGATCTTATGTACTTTCGTCTCGAATCATATATAGTTTCTGCGGACTTGACCAGATCATTTTAAGCCTATAGCAAGAGCTAAATATTATTGATATTTATAATTCTATGACCGTTACTCCTGATTGTAGAAACTCTATATCTGAATGATTTTTAAATAATATAATATATTTAAGATATGAACAGTAATAATTAATATCTCCGATATATAAATTTCATGGTTACAAAGGTAAGCTATTTTGTATCTCATACGAATTAAATTTGCATGTAAACTGCAGATAGTGAAGGAAATCACAGTGAATAGTAATATTGATAGTGGTTAATATCATACACGGCTTCTCTTTAGTATACATCGAGCGTTCTATTTGGAACCAGGAATGGAGCTGTCACCGGTGTTTGATAGTAGTAAAAATGAAATATTTTAGAAGCAGAATTGTGTAGTCTAGATTCAGAAATTATGGTCAATGTTGTTAGGTTATATTGAAGCCACCGCTATACTGACATTGTTTAACTTGATTTTAGAGAATCAACATGTCCTTTAGTTAAGTTTTACATTTTCAATGTAATGGTAATTAGAGGATAAAGTGAATTTACTTCCCATTCGTAAGTAAGTTACACTTTGTCTGAGAAGGAGCTACACAATTAAGAAGTTATCACGGAATATAGCGACAATTGAGATGTAACGATATAGAAGGGTATGTCAGTTGATGATGTGTCTAATACTTAGTTGAAGGTGGACAATTAAATACACTAAAATTTATCTTGGTGATGTTGTGTGTATTCGTAATAGTTCAATATAGACTTTCGAAAGATACTAAACTCATCAGAGTTTTCTGTTAGGAAACCAACTTCTATTGATATTTCTTCGGGTGAATTGTAGATCCAACCTCGGCACCCAAAATCAAACCTTGCGTAAATAAAGAAATATCAGTGGTGTCTGTTAAAGGTGATATGCATCGTCTATCATGAAAGTAATATCTAACCTGTCTTTTTCTAACGCGTTTTCGTTCACTATTGCTCGATCGAAATATTCTCCCTCATTTTTATAGCAAAACATCAATGTTGATATGGAAATTACAATGTCACTATCACGTAACGTTACCATGATTCCGATTCATGAACCTGTGAGATAAGAGGAAAGAACCTGATTTGAGAGTATATTAATAAGGAGGTCTCAATGTTGTAGCATTCAATACACACTTCAGGATCTTATTTGCAAAAGAGCACATTTCCACTAAGCAAAGTTCAGAGTGTGCGTAAAAAGAACGTGTTTCTATGGACGGGAGAGCACTAAAATTGTGTGAATAATATAATGTTGCAACTAGTCAGCGTCTGTAGCTACAATGTTAGATAATTCGCACAATTTCAGTGCTCACTCTCTCAAATAAATACATTCCCTTTAAGCCTACTCTAAAATTAGTGTAACTGTGAAATAAGCTCATCATTTGTATTCTGCATGAACATTCGTTGTTATAAGAGCGTATACAAATCATTAATTACATTTACTTCGCTTTCTTTCAGCGAGAAGTTTCTTGAAAGAGGAATATACAGGGTCACAATGTGTCGTATTCTGATTGGCGGACAGTGGTTCATTTTGGTATTATATAGAAACTGGATATGTCTCCTGCTTCTACGGGTTGTAGATATTAGACTGTGCTCATCCAGTGAACACAAATTAATATCAAATGTGAAACACGACTGTAATTTCCATCTGCAAATATCAAACTATATTAAGGACTTAAGTTTAAACTTGATTTCAGAAGAACAAACTATATTTGTTCTTCATGCAGGATTTGAGACACAATACATAGTAGAACACCTTCAAAAATCCTTTGGAATAAACATTATACCAGTGTTAGGCAATAATATAACTTGCAAGGACAATTTGATGGCAATGCAGACTCCCAGAGACAATGATATAATAATTTATCTTTCACAGGACTTTCAATCATTACATGACTTCTACGAAACCTACAGCGAATCTTGTTGGAACAAAAGAACACGTATTCTAATAATTCACATTTCAATATCATTTAAAAACACCAAGAAGAACCTATTCTACATATTACCACCGATATTTGGAAGACGATACTTGAGAACCGCAGTATTACTTATCAGAGAGAAGATATGTAGATTTAATTATGGGTCAGTAAGACTTTCTGTAGTAACATATAATCCATTTTTACAATCTTACTTTTCTTACAATATCACAACAGATTCGTTAACTGAAACACGAACTATATTGAACAAATCGTTTTCTTCCTCCAAAGTGTCAAACCTTTATGGCTACCCAATTGGTCTAACATCTCACTGTGTTGACATTCTACCTTACATTAGCTTTCAGATAATTGATGGAGAATATGTGAAGCGAGGAATGTTAGTTAAAATGTTAGATGAACTGAGCACTCGTATGAACTATACCTCAAAATATGTAATCGTGCACGAAGAAATAAATTTTGGAGTAAAGCTTTCGAACGGAAGTTGGACAGGTCTAGTGGGAGATCTTGTATCGAAGGATGTTGATATGGCATTCTGCGGATTACTTCTTAGCTATGATAGAAATCAGGCGCTTGAATTTTCAGAAAGTTTTGAAGTTACTCGTTCAGCAATTGTTGTAGCTGGAGCTAAACGAATTCCTCCCTGGAAGACCTTCCTCTTTATTTTGCACTACTATGTTCTATTGTCCATCCTAGCAGCATATATTATGATGGTTACAGTTACTACACTAGTGCAAAAATGTTCTGGTGGAACAAACGATTTAGGATTAACCTTTTTGAAGATGTTTTCAATTGTTGTAGTTGTTTCTGTATCTCACCCCAAAGAGACTCCAGGGAGAATCCTATTTTTCACATGGGCCTATTTCAATATAGTTACTTCTTCCATATATTCAGGGTGCATAGTGAGTGTTTTAACAATTCCACATTATTATGACAAAGATACGCTCGAGGAATTAGTTGAGTCTAAAATTAACCTCAGAGGTACACCATACTTTAAGAACTTAATGGATGATAGATCTAATCCTATCTTGTGGTCATTGCATGAAAGCTATCAAAGTGTTTACAGTTATACTGAAACACTGATAGACATTAAGGCTGGTAAACAGGTAGGTGCGATAGCTACTCAACCTGAACTGGAATATGGTGTTTTTAATATCCAACCGTGTCCAATGTGCAGTAAACCATTCCACATTTTGGAAGAGACATTCGGAACTCTAATACAAGGCATTGTTTTAAAGAAAGGATCGCAATTCCTTCATCGTATAAATGACCTTGTAAGAGAGATGGTTGAGACTGGGCTGCTTGTAAAGTGGTATTCTGATGAGATATGGGAACAGCAACTCTCACATGCATGCTTTCTTAACTGCCCCAAGAACAAAGTCATTACTTTGAACGATATGCAATCAGCACTTTATATTCTATTATGTGGTATATTTGTAAGTTCAGTAGTAGCAGTGGTTGAAATTATCACATATATGATTCTTGATCATTGTATGGTTTAGATGATCTTGGAACTAGTGAAAGTTATTTGAATGATACAACCGTTGATGGCATTTCTTACAACAAGGAGCAAAATAATCTACCTAATGAGAAACATCTTCAGTTGTGTTAAGCTTAGAGCTGTATACCTAAGCTTGATATACCATTATTTATTTTTCTTTTCGTTACAATTGCCTTGTTCTTGGAGGCATTTACACTCCGAGAGTAATAAAAGCCATTCAAGAGGAGGCAGACTAACAAACAAACAAACATACTGATGGGGCAGAAAAATATCAAAGTATGTGCACATGCAAATTTTGGCAACTCGAGTGCGATTACTTCGGAAGATATCGATCATATAAAAGTCAGATTCTTGTTTCTGGAGAATGATAGAAAAGTGTGGAAATACCCCTATATTTTTTAATTGCTGAAAGAAATGGAAATCAAGTACACAGCAACGGGTAGTTGATGGAAGGCACTACCTGTTGGAGGGTTTGTTTATCATGACCGCCATCTTGAAGTCCGCCATATTGAATCTAGATCAATTTTCTTAGAAAGGAAGGAAGTCGTGTAACATGTCATTCTGGGCTAGAATTTCACGAGAAACGCGTTCCTGATTTTAGTTTTGCCATAAAACTATTATTGTGAGAGAAAAGGTTATGCGACTCATCTGGGGTAATGACTCAATAATCTTAAAATACCCATTTCGTTTTGAAATAACGAAGGAAATGAGACCCCAAACGCATAGTAATTGTTTCTAGCTACAGTACCCTATCGATATGGATTTGTATACATTTGAGTTTCATTTCTTCTGTTATTTCAAAAGGAAGTGATTGTTTTCACACTATAACATCATTACTCCAGACGAGTGTCGCATACCCTTTTCTCTGACAGCAATACATTTACTGCAAAACTGACATCAGAAACGTATTTATCGTAAAATTTTAGCAGAGAATGACATGTTACACGACCCCCTTTCCATTTAAGACAATCAATCTAGATTCAATATGGCGGACTTCAAGATGGCGGTCATGATAAACAAACCCTCCAACAGGTAAATCCTTCTACCCTGTATCCATTACTGTGTATTTGCTTTATATTTCTTTCAACAATTAAAAAATATAAGGGTATTTCCACACTTTTCTATCAGTCTCCAGAAAAAAGAATCTGACTTTTATATGATCGATATCTTCCGAAGTAATCGCATTCGAGTTGCCAACATTTGCTTATGCACATACATAATGGAAGAAAAATTCATGTTTTTTCTGGCCCATCAGCATGTTTGCTTGTCAGATATGAAAAAACTGCAGCATTAAGATTAATTACTTTACTCCTGAATCGAACTATAAAATGGTAAGGGAGAGAGAAGTGATAATCTATAATCTTTCTTCTGTATATTACTACCATGTAACAAAAAATTAGCACAACTACTTCTGATATTGGCCATCTGTGCCCGTAGTCGACAACCAATGCAATGAATGGTATAATTTTCTTTATATCGTTAAGGTAGGCTCTACGCAATTTTTGTATAAGGTTAGTAGTATTTCAGCCATGATATTCCCTCAGTTGCTTTCAATATGTAATATTTGGATATCCAAACATAATGCTTAACTTGGTGACATTCATCTGTTGCATTGTCTACAAAATTAAGCTGAGAGTGAACAGTTCTCTGAGCACGTAGTCAAGTAAATCAGAAGTTAACACATCACCTAAGACTTCAGCAGTAGAAGTTACCGTTAATCTCGTAACCATAAAAATGTTAAATTAAGTAAAAATAATTATGGCTAAAAAGTTAAACTAGTCCAATCTATGAACACAAGTGCGTTTGGTCTCTTATTCTTTCATGATGCATGAATAAGGGTTTAATAATTGAGACTTGTTACCATGGAAAAGGTTAAAAAATAGTTCAATATGCTAATGTGATTGAAGTCTTGATATGATCGTATCAGGTTTCAAGCTAGTTGGTTTAAACTATCTGCCATGATTATGAAATTTAAGAAATGTTATCGACAAAACCACCAATAAATTAATATTTTAAGATGTCTGGAATGTTAAGAACACTACTTACCCTCTATTATCGTTCAAAGTTCTGATCAATAAAGATTAACCGTTAACACACGACAAATACTTGTATCTGTTATTCATGTCTCATTGCCATGGAATTGGTAAATATTATGATTTTGTGAAATAATTGAAATGAGAAAGTTCTTCCTGCATCTTTTGAATTTAAATTTTATTGTGTTCAGAGATACATATGCTATACGAACATATACTCGTGTGATTTCTAATACATGGCTTACTTATTTATCTACATATGAAACCTTAAGTAAAAGAAAACATAACAAAGAAACATTCTACCATTTACCTGGAAGGAATATGCCGATGATATATACATTTGTTCATCCGTACATTGTTTTACGGTGGTTACTTTTTTATTAAAACACAAAAACCGAAAATTAGAAAATTAACCATTTACCTGGAAGGTATATTTAGATTGGTTTATTAGTTAATCTTTCTACAATTATTTTTCAACAAGTGAATGCGCGTTGATCTTTCGAACAATGAATAGTTAGTTAGAGATATTTAGAGACAATATGAGGAGACAATTTGATTTAATTCTTTATATGAAGTTATACTCGAAAAATAAAGTTGTATTGTTAATCGGAAGATGAAGATTACGCTTATTTTTGTCCACATTCTTCTTTTACAAGTTTTGTCGTTTATGGACCAGGAGGAGCGTCTCGTATGTATACCATGAAGAAAGTGTAAGTATATTTAGATCTGCGAATAGGGATCTATAAGAATTATTACACTTGACTGGAATCTGTTCATCGTTTCGTATTGAATGCTCAAATGTATGTTTAAGAATTGAATCATAGAACAAATAAAATCGATCCTTAAGAGTATATCCTTATATAATCGTATTAAATTTGATTTATTTAACTTTTACGTTAGTTTTGAAAATACGACGTTTAAGGAACGACTCTTGTTACTATGGAAACTGTAATAAGAATTATAGTTCCACTACGACTCAAATATAGAGGGTTTTACATTTTTATGACTATACAAAGTTTTGCTGAAGCGTCGGTTGAACCTTCCTTACAAAATGAATGAAAATGTGCTTTTGGTAAAATATCGTTTCTAACGAATCCAGTCAGTCTTTCGACAATAACAATCCATCCCCAGAATAACCACTACCGAGATTAATTAGAGAACATCGTTATAAAAACATAAGAGAACTCACAAACACGGACGAGAGGATGCGATAATCTTTATAATAAGCTATTAGCACTGACGATGCGATGACTTATCTTATTGATCTTTGAATTCTTATCCTATTGATAAAAAGCTATTCATTTTAATACGTCATTTCAGATATCCCGCTAACGTAAGTATTAATTTTATCAGAAGATATTAGCTTCGGCTTCAAGTTAGAACCCTGTATCTAAGGAAAAACAAATTAACGAGGTGTAACATGTCATGCAACCCGTTCACTATCCCTCTGCAAAATATCGCGCTCATTAGTGGAACGACCTGTTGAGCGGTGTACATTCAAAAAGATGTGAAATGAACACATGACCTCACTCTTCTTGTAGTTTACTGATAATGTGTAAGATTAGTTATACCACTCCAAGAGAGGGATTCACACTATGTTGCCTTTAGAAAGCACAGAGATCAGAGTGATGTTCCGATTGTTGGCAAGGTTCTACAACACTGTCCCGTCTTGCTAAATTTACGATATTAGTGTTAGAAAAATGTAATTTCTATTTCATTTAATACCATGAACTTACCTCACTTAACCTTTAGTTACAAATCAAAGGCAAAGGCAAATTATTTAGTATATTCCCAGTGTCTTAGAACTGTACTAAATTGTTTTGTAAGGTAATGAAACATGTACAGTATTTGGAGAGGTGGAGGGTGATTTCATATGTGAATGTTGCGGTGACAAGCGACAGTATGATTATTAACAATTAATCATTTGGAATACATATCAGTATCAAAACACATGATATATAACAATTGATACTCCAGTGACGAAATTCATTCAAAAAGCAACTATATTTATAGTGTCATATATCATTTATTCCAGTAGCTGTCCGATCATTCCCCATTTCTTCATGAGTCCGGCAATATGTTTTCTCAAACGATTAGAAATTTAATTTATTTTTGGCTTTTGGCATCTTTGGGTCAGACCGGGATAGGGTGGTTTGATGATATGGAAAGTATCAGCCAGGGCCTTACTTAAAGTGTTATTCCGGCATTCGTTCTATTCAAACTGAAGTCCGGGAAATCTTCAGTTAGAATGATCGGCCGTTGAGATCGAACTCATGAAGGATTAGAGAATGACCGGACAGATACTCGAATAAATCATATATAATGACGCGAATATCGTTGCTTTTTAAATGTGGTTCGTTACTGGATTTATTGTTATACATCCTTTGTGTTGATACTGATGTCCTCTTTTAAGGACCTTGGAAGAAGACATACAGTTTGAGAAAGTGCAATCTATAGAAGAGAAACTCAATTAATTACTAAATACTAAAATGTAATGCTTTTAAGAGAATGAGAGCTTAATTTCGAATTATGGATCATAAGGCCAACGCATAATGAAAATATATGCAATATTCAAGACACTTACCATTTGTTGAATGATGCACTCAAAATCAGTTCTTGCTAAAACTGTCTTCCAAGATAACGTTGTAGCGGAGATCAAACAGAGAATCTTTGAACTACCAGGTGTGTCTCCATTCCGTTCTGGAGTTTGAGGAACAGAAGAACGATGATCACAGACTGTCTGTACGGAAATGAGTTCTCGAACTTTGGCTTTCTGATGTTCACTACGAATCTCTGTCTTTCTGTCCAAGAGCGTCTCTCTGTCGCTCTCTGCCTCTTTATGTCCATATCCCAAAACTCTTTTCAAACGTTGTTGACTGTTTCTGACCACTTTAGAAGATGAATCAATGCATACATCAGCTGATGATCGTTTTATAAATCAAGAAATTGCTTTCGTTTCCGACAATTTTGTGTTTAACTTGCTGCAAGGTTTACGATTCTGGTAGTTTCTATCGAATTCTGTAATTATTCTTGTTTTTACACGAGTCTGTTTATTACAGAAATAATGGAACAATAACATGTTTGTTGGCTTTGAAGCTTGCTTACGAAGTGGCTTTTCAAAATTAAATATTGCATCCTAAATGAATATATATATATCTCGCAATATCAAAACGTAGGAAAATACGAATTACTGTGGTTTTATGAAAGATAAACCAAGACTTATCTAGAGTTTTTTTCAGTTACGCATGGTAAATGCTGAGTTAGTACTTTAGTAGACCCGTATAATATGAATGCTACATATCATACTTAATAGTTAACCCGCTTATTATTATAACTTGATGATTTACGGATTAATTTTTACATTTACAGCATTGATGATAAAGTTCTACGTTCATTTGAAGTGCTGATTAGTTACGGTAATTTCCAATGGTCGTATTTCCCTTTGTTATTTAGTTTTGGCGCTAGGATGTCTTTCGGTCGTCTTCTGAACTAATGAAGTTTCAGAAAAAGAATGAGTTTTCTAATTCATAGATTAATATCGTTAAAGTGTTTTAAGATATAATCATATTGTTTTAAAGCATATTTCTTGAAGAAAATAGTTCTTTTTTATTTATCTGCATAGAAAAGTTTATCTCGAGCACAATTCGATTAAAACATTTCATAAAATTCACAGACATAGGTTAGAAAAAGTCAGGTTAGGTAGGTTAGAAAAAGTCAGGTTAGGTATTTTTCTTTTTATTACGCAATGAAAACTTTTATTGCGTCACACTGTCGCAACATAACTGTCAAGACATTATTGTTACGGAATTATTCACTCCAGGATTCTTTACGCAAGCTAGATACTGTGACGTAAGGGAAGAGGTACAAGTGCTCCGAGGTCAGAGTCCAGGGATTCTGCCAGAACCCACCAAATGGGAGTACTCAAGCATTATTTTTTTACGGTAAAACTAAATAGAAATCCTAAAATTCTACTTACAACTTCTCAATTTAGGTTTTATATTTCCTAAACTGAAAATTCTGGCAGAATCACTATACTGGGTTATTTATTTTGCATGGTTGAAAGTATCCAGGAACAAAATTCTGGCAAACTGATAGAGATGAACACCTATTGGATCTGCGAAGTACTGCGCCCAGGGCAGGCGGTCATTTGACTGTACCTCTGCCGTCCGCCAAATGTAACACATTTATATCTAGAAGGCACACCCCTAATGCTCGCAACCAGTTGTACATAGGAACAAATACCCTTTTAGTAGGGAAGCTAGGGTACCCCCCCTATGGACCCCCCAGCACTAACTAACTCTATGGCTTACGGAACTCGCAAGTTCATCGCCGTAGTAACAAACGTTCGCCATTGGATTCTATCCTGGGCAACATCAAGTCAGTTTTCATCACCAACACTTTACTTCTCGAAGATCTCTTGTAATATTATGCTCCAACGACGTCTCGGTCTTCCGAATGACCTCCTTCCATCCGGCAAATGAAACTAATATTTTCAGAAGCTTGAAACTTTCTGATTCACTTTAGAAATGTTAACACAAGAAAAAATGTTCCGAAGGGTCAAAATTTAATATGGCCGCCAGCCACAACATGTATTTAAAAAAAAATATACCCATGTTACTTATTTCTTTTTAGAGAAGAAACTAACAACGATGGAATTATGAAACATATCTTGTTTTACTTAGTAAATAACGTACAATTAGCGAATAATATTGTTATGCGTATATTAGTCTATATTTAGAAGAAAAAGAAGACGAAATCTAAGTAATTTCCATTTTTACGCTATTTTGCTTTTAATATTTCCAGTGTTTACGGTGTAGCTTGCTTAAAACTCACAATATCAAAAACAAGCTTGAGATAAAAGTTGTTGCCTGTTTCGCAATCTTTAAAATTATGTATATATCAATATGGCTGAACAATTACTGTTTTAGCTAATGGGGTAGCAATGAGGCGTACCAGCGCGCGAACAATGCTTTATCTTCTATGTGTCCCCTATCCCATTAGGTTGTTGTGAGCTGTCAATGATTATGACGAAGGATGTATCACGTCAAAATTGCTATGTGGGTAGTGAAAAAATATAGAAAGGTGTAAATTATTTTATGCGCTCAGCAAGAGCAAATAGAACCGCATAGAAGGTTAGTCATATTTCTATTGGAAATTAAATTTAGTGGGTAATTTTAGTTTTTTACCTTACCTTTGAAGATGTAGTATTTTCAATTGAATGGTGTAGGTTATATTTATTATTTTCTGTCAGAGCGTTGTAATCGGTTATCATTTTAAAGAAAATTTGTTATGATCTTGTGAAAATTTACGAAGTGAAATGAATACATTAAACTTAACAATTTACTTATTTATTGGAAATATAATAAAAGAAGAATGGTTGGTTTTGATTTATTGTACAATCTTAGTGGGAAATATCGTAAAAGAGTAACTGTAATAGTGAAAAGAGAATTACGAATGTTATTGAGGTTAGTTTGAAATTAAACGATGAACTACATGAAAAGTTGGAAGGAGAAAATACTATTCGGGTTCACAGCGCATGCGAGCAGAACTATACAAAACGTACTACTATCAAAGCTGATCATATATCAATGCAGACCGATAACCTATCTCATCGTTCAACATCTTCAACTTGTTTAAGGTCCTCAGAAGGAATATTCGATATTGAAAGAAACTACTTCATTTGTGGAAAAGAATTCAGTGTTGAACCCATCAGAGAACAGGAAGTGTTTTCATACGGTTGTGGCCTTAGAAATGAGGGAAAATTTTGTCAAGAAATTTGACTTACGAAATGATAATGGGGTGAAAGCGTAATGGCCAGACTTCTGATTATGAGTAATCTTTTGGTACCAGAAGTACAGTACCATGGAAAGCGTTCCAAAGACTTTTCAAGAACTAAACCAATTAGGGAGCTTGTGGGTCGACCTAAATAGAAACTGGATAAGTTATTTTCTATGTTATGTGAGTACATATAAAACGGTGACGAATGCCAGTACATTCTGAATGAATTAAAAGATACTGTATTACGAAATGTGTATCTGGTCAAGAAGATGGCTGTCATATACAAACAAATATTTTTAATAACATTTTAAGGATCGGATAATTGTTTCAAATATTTCTGGAAGGCAAAATGTACTCTGCTTATCGGGCACGGTTCATAATATTATGTATCAGTGATATAACGACAGAAAAACTGACCCTGCTACTGAATGGTTAAGGCTAGTATTAGCTGCAGCCGACATCAGACCGATGGCTTATGACTGAAGTATATACCCAGATTTAATTGATAGCAAGACTGACGGGCAAAACCTCATTTTAAGTTTTTATGGATGGAGTAACGACAAAGAAGATTGCTACTGAATCACAGAAAGTTAACAAAAAGTGTATTGTGATAAACCATGCTATAATAACAACTGAAAGACCAAGAATATTCTTGTCATCCATGCAAACAAGTATGTTATTAACCCTTCACCGATTATATGAGTCAATCAATTATCATCCATTAAAGTCTGCGCATCATACCACGAAACTTGAGTTTACATGACCTCTCTCATCAGTGCAGGACTATCAAAAATTAATAGCGAAAGGTTTCTTCAGCATGTGTTTAACAACACAGATGTAAATATCCGACCGCAGCATAATTTAAGTAGGTTTTATGCTATGGAATGGATCCATTGTAACACTTAGGTAAAGGTTCAACGAATTCATAGTGATTCTTCTTGAAGATATTGGTCTGTGTTAGAACACAAAGAAAAGTGGAGGATTTCAATAAACTCAAAAACTGTCGGAAACGTCAAGAAGCAATTCACTCTTTAATTTGATGTGGCTTGTTCGATTAAACAAACAACCTTATTAGGAACTGTTTCATGAACAACCTTATTAGTAACCAGGAAAAGTGCGAATCGATGTTCATAATGCCAGTACAATTTATAAATTTTCATCCTAGTACTATTTACACGGCATTGTGCTTGACAGCAGATCAAAGCAGGAAACTCAGCTAGTCATCAGCGTCACATTTGATCCACTTGTGTTGAATTGAATTTGATTCAATTCTGAACTTTAGACATCTATGGCTCACACTGGGATAGGGTAGGAGAATGGATGCGCACTGCGAACCCGAATAGCCCTTCTCCTTCCAACTGTTCATGAAATCCATCGTTTCGTTTGAAACTAACGTTAATAATGTCCATAATTCTCTTTCCACGATTACATTATCTCTTTCAAGACATTTCCCACTAAGAGCACACAATTAATCAAAATCAATCATTCTTCTTTTATTGTATTTCCAATAAATAAGTAATTTGTTAAGTTCATTGTATTAAGTTAATTTGTTAAGTAATTTCTAAATTTTCACAAAATCCTGACAGTTTCTTTAAAATGATAATCGATTACTACGCACTGACGGAAAATAATAAATATAACCTACAACATTCAATACAGTTTCATAAGAGGTAGACAGTGTGACCTTACACGTTTGTGTAATTAATGTTCTGAGACCTTATATAATAATTATGTAGGACGCTTTCGTTAAAAAAATATCCTCAAGTGCATTATATATTGAAGTGTAGCATGCATTGTATTTTTTAAATTTATGGTCTTTAGGCATCTGAGGCTCAGGGCGGGACAAGGGAGGAGAAAGGATTCGGGGGATGGGGTGTCGGCCAGGGCCTATGTTGGAGGTGCCATCCCGGCATTTGCCTGGTTAGACTGAGGAAAAACCCTGGAAAAACCTCAGTCAGGATGGTCGGTCGCTGGGATCGAACCCAGGACCTCCCGAATACTATGCCAACGTTCTACCACTGAGCTACGGTGGCTCGGTTAGTATAGGATGCGTTATATATTTTTACACGGCATTGTATATTAAAAAACGTTGTCTAATCATATTAACTTCATTATTACTTACATGCAAAGACAACTTTACTTATTTAAATTCTTATCATTATGTAGTCTAATTACGGTATATTATGTAATCTATTTGTTATTTATCATGGATCACTCTAAATTTCTTTAAATGCTTTATCAATTAACGCATTTTATAAATTTTAGGTACTTTCATCTAATTTTATAAATAACGAATTGTATAACTTTATATCTTTTATTCATAGGAGTCTTCATCACCCTATCTTCATTTGCAAACTCTTGGGCGAATATGCACAGAAAAAGATAATGTTTTAAAAACTCTGTATTTAAAAACGTTATTTATCAATGTTGCATATGGAGAAACTTAGATTATTTATCAATATAATGTTACGAAAATATTTATACAGTATTCTGAAAATATATACCTACGTAATGTATGATTATGTATTTGTATATCTGAGAAATTTCTATTAATTTTTAAAGATTTACAAAACTGATGCCAGTCAAAGTTTCTTTCAAATATGCTTGTAGGTGTACTTATGAGAAGGAAACCAGTGTCTTCGAAATTTAAGTATGTTTCAATCATGTATGTATTGTCTTATTCTTACGATGTACCTATGTTTTCTTACAACATATTTTTTTCTTGTAAATTCAAGCGTTGAGCCAAAATTTGTCTTACTTTATATATTACATATATTTTCCGTAACTAAGCAAGTGTAAACTATAGATTCTAGTATGTTGATGGAGGATAAGTAGCAAAATACTGTATTTTAGTAGTAAATTTGGCTTCCTAGTAACAGTGGTGTAAGTGTAAGGGAAAAGAGAAATAGAAAATTATGTAAAAAATTGAAAATTTTGAGATTTCATCTTTTTTTCTTCTAAACGTAGACACATAACAATATTATTCGTTAATTGTCTGTTATTTACCTAATAAAATAAGGCATGATTCATAATTCCATTGTTGTTAGTTTTTCTCTAAAAAAATAACTAACACAGGTATGGTTTAAAAAATAATATACGTTGTGGCTGGCCGCCATATTGGATTTTGACCCTTCGGAACACATTTTTCTTAACATTTCTAATGTGAATCAGGGAAGTTTGAAGCTTCTGAAATTATTAGTTAACATCTAGTTCTGGGATGGTCCATAGGGGGTATCCTAGCTCCCCTTCTATTTTGTGTTCCCCTACGTCCGAGTCTCCGGTTTACCCACTCCCTTCTTACGTTTAATCAGGCACGTATCTGTAAGTTCGTTTTGGAAGTGGACCACGAGCTTTCGATGGGAATCCACGGTGTGTCTGGGCATGGTGTATACACAGAGTGTTTATGAACTACACCGGTAAACCATTGGAGGTGATTTCTCACATCAAAACAAGACGAAAGTTCCTCTGACAAATTTTCGAAATGTGCATAGTTTCGGAGCTACAGGTTACCGAAAGCGTGGGGAAATTAAATTTAGAATTTTATATATTTATCCCACCCACCTGATGCCGCATAGCATCGTCAAAAACTTTAAACCTGCTCCATTTGAAAATGCACATTTTAAAATTCCGCAATAGACACGCGGGGGACTCCCAAACGGAAGTAGGGGATTTCAGAATACTTCTGAAGATGAGGTAGGTCGAATTGAGCATTAATTAAACGACGTCCTGTGTGAGTAAAGACGACATACACCATTCATAGCATCCAATTGGACAATGACATTCATTCTCTTTGATAAATAAATAAGATATTAGGTGAAATTATGCTATTCTTATCCCTCCTTGTTATCCAATCACTCCTTTAAAAAAACTTTCGGTATAAGGAATCTATTTGAGATATATCGACTTGGCGTAAACAAACTATTGTTTTCTGGTAAAAAAAAAAGCGTTCTATTCACGCTCATTTTGGCCCATCTTTACTTCAGAGAATTTCTGAGAATCCCCCAATACCCTTGAGGAATCCCTTGCGCGGCCATTGTGGGTTTTTAAATATGCATTTTTTATAGTATTTGACGGTACCATTTCCGCATCAGCTCCATTGTTCATAGTGACAGAAATATGAAGCTGTAAAGATCATTTTCCCACACTTTCGGCAGCCTGTAGTTTCCAAACTGTGCACATTTCAAAAATTTATGAGAGGAACTTCTTTTTATTTTGATGTGAACAATCACCTCCAGAAGTTTGTCAGTGTATTTCATAAACATCCTGTATCACGCTTAAAATGTTATACTAATTCAGCATGAAACTGAATTACGCTTCCCCTCTCCCCGTACCCACCGCTTTATACACCCTCCATTCCAAAAGAAACCGAACGTTTAAAAAAAAAACAAAAAAACAATGTACATTTTGGAACAAATCATTTTTATTAATCAATGTATTCCCCTTCTGCATCGATACACATATTTGCACGCTCCAACAAGTTGTCAAACGACTTCTCCATGTCCTTTATTGGAATGGTTTTTAGGACGGCGGTCGTCGCCTTCTCAATGGCTTCAATCGATGCGTGCCACTTTCCTTTCATCGCCAAATGCAGTTTCGGGAACAGATAGAAATCGCACGGAGCGAGATCTGGTGAATAGGGCGGATGATGCAAACGAATAATGTGATTTTTGACCAAAAATTCAGTTACAAGTCGCGAACGATGTGATGGTGCATTATCGTCCAAAAGAGTCCAACTGCCGATTTCTCGATATTCGGGCCGAATACGACGAATTCTTGCCAGCAAACGCTTCATGACGCCCAAGTAAAACTCTCCAGTGACTGTCTGGCCGGGCTGAACAAATTCTTTGTGGATAATTCCTTTTGAATCGTAAAAACAAATCAGCATCACCTTAACTTTTGACTTCACCAAGCGACTTTTTTTGGGTGGTCCTTCATCCGGCGCTCTCCATTCAGCACTTTGCCGCTTTGTTTCGGGCTCATATTCAAAACACCACATCTCGTCACCAGTTACAATCGATTTCAAGAAGTTTCGATCCTGCCGAGCACTTTTAACAATGTCTTTGCAATGCGCAATTCGATCAACTTTTTGGTCTTCGGTGAGTTTGTGTGGTACAAACCGCGAATTAACCTTCTTAAGGCCCAAAACTTCGGTCAAAATGCGGTATGCGGTTGTTTGAGGAATGCCTAATTCCATTTCAATAACTTTCACCGACGCTTTTTTGTTATGTTTGATGAATTCACGCACTTTTTCGATGTTTTCTTCCGATAATCCGGTTCTGGGACGGCCTGATCTTTCGTCATCATCCAGCGTCTCTCTACCCGATTTGAATCGCCTGAACCACTCGTGAACTTGCGTACGGGATAGACACTCATCACCATATGCATTTTGTAGCATTTGGTGCGTTTCAGTAAAAGGTTTACCCAGTTTAACACAAAACTCAATTGCAGCTCGTTGTTTGAAACTCATTTTCCGACCGATGTACACAACACATTGACAGTTGAAACGCAATAACTTTGTTGCCGTGCATCCAAATGTCATGACATTTATACCAGTTGTCAATGAGCGACTACGCCATCTACCGGTAAAATATTACAACAGATGGCACTAGTGGTACTATTTGTTTTCAACAGTTCGGTTTCTTTCGGAATTGAGGGTGTACTTTCCTAATTCAATTGTATTTTGATGTACTGTTCCCTCTCCACCAGTTAGTTCAAGCTCCGATAATTACATACGATAGTTTTCTAACAGTTATAGCATGAACTAAACTACCTTAGTCCATCACTCTACTACACACATAACAGGTAGATAAGTTAGTCTAAACTGGTGCTGTACACTGCTTTTTCAGAGTCGGAAATAAATACGCTTTTCTTTCTAAACTGCTATTGTTAACAGATATTTGCATATAGCAACTATTGCTATCACTGTTACGGAATAACAGTAGTTTTGCCCATTCCTAGCGCGAAATTTCTGTCAGTTGGAAGCAGAAAAAAAACTGAATTAATCACTTACTTGCAGTGATGTAATGGAGGGTATACGTGAGTATAAACCGCATAACCACCTCAGTGTTTTAAGCAGTACCGTATACCCACCTAAAATTGATGAAATACGCAGGTATATGAGATAGCAAGGGAAAGGATTCGTTAAAACAAGCGAAGTCTATATCCATCTAAAATCTTAACATTACATACCTGCTTACTTGTAACTTTAGGGTTCATTGTGCATAAATTTATTGTAAATAACATTAATTTAAAGCTTTTTATTGCCTTTTGTTTTCATTTTTTCTGGTTGATTTCTCTATACTTACGTCCGACCACTTACAACTGCGCAGACGTTTTTTTCATCAGTTGGAAGAAGGAAATAAATCCACCATAACTTTCAATTTTACAAGAAAAAATACAATACTTGGAAATTGTCTGAGCATTACACAAGGATCAGAAGACCGTTCTGAATATTCAGCAAAAATATAGTTCCCTTTCAATAAATAATAAATGTTATTCAGTTTTTGTTAATTTCCCAGGAAAGAGATTTTTGGATTTATTTCCTTCTTGCAACTACATACAGATTCAAATGGGGCTCGGATATTTAGGATTTTATAAACATTGTTTTAAGGTTTATAGAGAGTTGCTTTAGCTCATTTTAGGATTTTATTATTTCTACCACGCATGTAGAGATTAGAGGTTAGAGCGCTCGCTTGCTGTGTGCGTGGTCAAGGGTGCAATTCCCATCGGGTCTATTAAACGGAGTGTTCAGAGTCCACTTTACCAAAAACTGTAGGTCCCTTCTTTAGAAGCTCACCATCTCGTTTAGGAAGTTAATAACTATTCAATCAATAAGCAAGACCAAACAACAACTTGAACCTATAGCTAGTGTATAATGGAGATTAAATAACAATATTGGTTTATTGTCTCTCTCTCTCACTTACTCTTTCTTTCTTTCTCTCTCAAATTAGCGTTCACGGTTTTAATGATGATATAAAGCTCAAAATGTTTCATTTCAAAGTGTTATTGACACTCAAAGTGATTTGCTCACGTGTTTCTTGAATTAAATCGAATTATTTCTATGGTTGTTTGGTTCAAAATGGGGTAGCGAAAAATGAAAATTGTATTAATGGGGGAAAGGAATTGGCCAGTGCCTATATCTCCAAGGTACTATCTCAGCAATAGCCATGCGTGACTGAAGAAAACTCCGGAAAAGTCTTGTTTTTTCTATTTCGTTAAACGACAGTAATTTGTAGATTTGTAATTTTTGATACTGAGAGATATATACAGCGCGAGCCAAAAGTTAGGTGAAATTCTTGTCACACAAAAGCCTGTTGGGCTGGAGGTCCACATTGGCCACAGATGATGATTGCGGGGTGGGGCAAGCGCAGAAACACAAGTGACCACCACGGCCGCCATGTTGAAGTCGTCCATCTTGAATATCACTTTATTTTTTAAATAGGAAGGTACGCATGTGACACATGTTTTATTATCAGTTTTTTTCTCACGAATCGAATGCCGCTGTCCGTTTTGTCTTGTCACGAACCATTGAAAAATTATGGCCTGTTTTCTTCCTCAGTATACCCTTACAACACATGCTCCAAATCACCACCGTGTGCAACAATGGTCTGTTGCACACGAATCTTCCACTCCTCATACACAACCAGCAGTGACTCTGGACGCACGGGAGAAAAGGCATCCTCAATCCGCTGCACCAGATCCTGTAAATTCCGGATCTTGACAGAATACATACGGACTTAAAGTGATTCCACAGATAGAATTCGAGAGATGTGAGATCGGGAGAGCGTGGTGGTCACTGCATCGGTCCTCGACGCCCGAACCACCTCCCAGGGAAATGCTAATCCAGGTTGTCGGAGGACGGTTCATACCCAAGGTTCTTCCAGCAGGATGGAGCCCCTACCCATTACGGATGTGACATACAGAATTACCTGGATCAGTAGTTCCCTCGGAGGTGGATCAAGAGTCGGGGACCTGTGCAGTGGCCACGACATTCTCCTGATCTCACGTCTCTCGACGTCTACCTGTGGAGCCACCTTAAGTCCATGGTGTGCTCTGTCAAGATCCGGAATTTATAGGATCTGGTGCAGCGGATTGAGATGCCTGTGCTGCCGTGCGTCCAGAGACATTGTTGGCCGTGTATGAGGAGTGGAAGAGGCAGGTGGAACAGACCATTGTTGCAAAGAGTGGTGATTTGGAGCGTGTGTTGTAAGGATATACCGAGGGAGAAAACAGGCCATAATTTGTCAACGGTTCGTGACAGGACAAAACGGACTGAGGCATTCGATTCGTGAGAAAAAACTGATAATAAAACATGTGTCGCATACTTACCTTTCTATTAAAAAAATAGTGATATTCAAGATGGTGGACTTTAACATGGCGGCCATGGTGACCACTTGTGTTTCTGCGCTTGTCCCACCCCCCAATCATCATCTGTGGAGAATGTGGACCTCCAACCCAATAGGCTTTTCTGTGACAAGGCTGTCATCTGACTTTTGCCCCACCCTGTATATCCATTTATGATGGAATATTTCATTTTGAAAAGCCACTTTGTAAGCAAGCCTCAAAGCCAACAAACATGTTATTGTTTCATTATTTCCGTAATTAACAGATTAGTATAATAAACAGGAATAATTACAGAATTGGATACAAACAACCAGAATCGTAAACCTGGCAGCAAGCTAAACACAATTAATGTCGCAAACGACAGCAATTCCTTGTTTTACAGAACCATCATCAGCTGATGTAAGCATTGATTCATAATCTAAAGTGGTCTGAAATAGTCAACAACGTTTTAAAAGGGTTTTCGGGATATGGACATAAAGAGACACAGAGCGACAGTCAGATTCGTAGTGAGCATCAGAAAGCCAAAGTTCGAGAACTCATTTCCGTACAGACAGTCTGTAATCGCCGTTCTTCTGTTCGTCAAATTCCAGAGTGGAATCGAGCTGGTAGTCCAAAGAGTCTGTGTTGGATCCCCGCTGCAACGTTATCTTCGAAGACAACTTTAACAAGACCTGGTTTTTGGATGCATCATTCAACAAATGGTAAGTGTCTTGAATTTTGCATATATTTTCATTATGTGTTGGCCTTACGAAACATAATTCTAAATTAAGCTTTCTTCCTCTCAAAATCATTAAAGTTGAGTGTTTTGTAATCAGTTGGATTTCTCTTCTATGGATTGCACTTTCCCAAACATATTTTTATCAGTATCAACACAAAGGACATATAACAATAAATCCAGTAACGAACCCCATTTAAAAAACCAACGATATTAGCGTCATTATATATTATTTATTTGAGTATGTGTACGATCACTCCTAATCCCTTCATGAATTCGATCCCCACAGTCGACCATTCTGACAGATTTCCAGAAATTCCCTCAGTTTCACTAGGGCGAATGGCAGAATGACGCCCTAAGTAAGGCCCTGGTAGATATCTTCCACATCTTCTACCCTACCTCATCCAGGTTCATGCCAAAGATGCCAAAATTAAAAAATAAATTATATTCCTAATCGTTTGAGGCAAAATATTACCGAACTCATGAAAGGATTACGGATGATCAGACAGGTACTGCAATAAATCATATATAATGACGCTATATATAGTCGCTTTTTAAATTAATTTAATCACTGGAGTATCATTAATTACTATATGTCCTGTGTTTTGATCGAGATATATATTCCAAATGATTAGTTGTTACCCATACCGCATTAGACACAAACAGTTCGCTTGCAACCAGTTCGACATGTCACGTATGAAAGTTTAGAATCAGCTTGACATGACACGTTGCAAGCCCCTTTAAACTTGAATCAAACTTAAAACGAAAGTGTTAGTTCACATTTACAAACTTGTAACAAGTGTGTCTTGATATACTTACTGCAAGGATACAAGTGTGGAATGTGACGGTTGGTACGTTTGCAGTAAGTTTGCATCACGTTAGCAAGTATCATATTTGCATTTCAAAGTTTATAGCACGTTCATAACAACCACGGGCGATACAGAGCGAAAGGTCCTGAGCCTGCCCCAACGCCATCTGTTCGCGGTTGGTGGAACTGCGTATTAGGGGCTTTCTAGACCGAGTGGGCGTCACGTCTTTATTCACGTGACTCCCCAGTTTGCCTCACGACGCTGGGTGGACGCTGAAAACTGTGACTCCAGCAGGGAATTGAACCCGAGACCCCACGGACATGAGTCCAACGCTCTAACCACAAACTATGGAGTCTCATTTGTAGCACGTTTACTTTAAATAAAAAAGCAGTTTTCAGATAACAAGTTACTATCAAGTCACGTGAATACTTGATGCAAGAGTCTATGCTATTAGGGATAATAATCATACTATCGTTTGTTACAGCAAAATTCACATATGAAAATCACCCTCCAAATCTCCAAATACTGCACATGTTTCACTAGTTAACAAAAGAATCTGAGACAGTTGTAGATCACTGGCTCACATATTGTTATACACTGGGAAAATAACATATCATTCGTATTTGCCTTTCATTAGTGACTAAAAGTTAGCTTCAGTTAGGTAAGTCCATGTTGGTAAATGAAATGTAAATAACATTCTCCTAACATTCATATCGTATATATATATATATCACGAAATAAGTAGCATGACCACAACTCGGCTCCTAATACACAGGAATCTTCAAAACAAAACAATGTTCATACCAAAGTGCATATGCGGAATCACGTGGTGATGGTTCTGAAATCAGGATCGTCTCGGGAATACTTCAACGGGGGTCAACTTCAAAATTTTAAATGGCAAGAAGGGTATATTTTGCCCCCATTGAAATAATCGATAAATTCTGAATAACTCTTAGAGGAAACACTTTTCAATAGCTCATACCATTTGGCAGCTAGAAGACCTAATTTCTGGTCGAAATTAACATGGTGTAGAGAGTTTTCGGGTCTTTTGGAGGCCTTAACTCAAGAATAAAAGGAAATCAAGGTTCCAAACTAACATTTTTAGAAGCCTTCAGTTACAAGAGCTACCTAGTAAGTTAACTATCGACCCACCAATGAACTCTTGTAATTGCCAAATATTACGAGATATGAAACAATATTTCAACTGAAAGTTGTTCAGAATTTTATGTTTGTTATGCGCAAAGGATTTTGCTTTCCGTGTCGTCACCCGTTGTACAAAATTTGGCGCGAGCGAATCGAGACAGAAATATCCTTCCTGGTTGTAAAGGCAGTGAACCTGCCGTTGCTATTCGATCAGTTGCTTCTTTTTTTTCGTTTTCAGGAGTACTTTTATGCGTTCGTGTGTGCGTTACAGATGTCAGCAAAATATTGAACGTGTAGATAGGCACTCTTATCTTCTTCTGGCTGTGTGTGTCAATTTCTTTTCTATTTATGTTGATGTTTCTTTTCCGAATAAGTAACTATAGTAGTGAAAGTAATAGACGAGGCTATTATTTTCTTCCTGTTAAAACTATTGGAGGAAAAATGCCTTTTTTATGTACAGGGGCCACTTGTTCCAACACAACTAGGAAATCTAGAATTAATAACATTACATTTCATAATTTCCAAAACAAATGGATCTCAGAAAACAATGGGTATATTTATGTAAGAGAAAAGATGTTTTCATAGAGGGCAATGCTCGCGTTTCTTCTGAACATTTCGAGAAAACTGATTATGAACGCGACCTAAAAGCTGAACTTCTTAATCTGAAACCAAAATTACTGTTACGGGACTGGGCTGAACCTCACCTTAAAATGTTAAATGCTTGTCAAGAAACACCTCTCGAATCATTTAAATCACGTGCATTGCGATTAGAGAAACATATTAAATTCAGACCCTGTCATGTGCCAAGAAAATAAAAACAAAATTACCCGAATTAGTGTAGAGCCCACAACATAAAATTTTCAGCAAGGCCATCGGTTCGAAGGTCCCGGCAGGGGCATGGGTATGGATTTTAACAGCTAAAGGGGAATCGTGACGGGTCCAAGTCCAAAGTTACTAGACTGGCCCATACAAAAATAAAGTTTATCAAAGAAATTTTCAGCACGTGCAACGACAGCTTGATTTTGGAAAATAAATTGCTTAAAGCGGAAAATGAAAAATTAATGAGACATTTCAAAGAGTTAGAAGCAAACTTGAAAAAAAATTTAAGAGATAATAATCTGCTATTGGAGGGTCGAGTTGACATATACGAGCAGGAGAAAAAGGAAGTTATCTATTTTCACTCCTCGGCAAAAGTCAGCAGCTTTGGGTGGTAAGAAATCGCAATAGCCATTACGTTACGAGCATTGTCATATAAGGCGTATGATTTTATTAGGCAGCTGCAATATCCATTGCCCTCCCCACAAACTTTGCAAAGATGGCATTCTTGTCTAAAATGTCTAGTTGGATTCATTCCTTTTAGATTCGAAATACTAAAACATAACTTACTTAACATGAATAGCATGGAACGAGATCTAATTCTAAGCTTCGACGAAACGAAAGTGCAGGGTAATATTTCTTATGACAGTGCGGTACGTTTGGTTGTTTCAGGGGCCCACACAATAATGTTTAGGTTAACAACAGCCTATACGTTTTATTTTGATTGTCCAATAACTCCTGCCATTCTTCAAAATGCTATTCATAGATTAGAGAAACTTGGCTTCAAGACACGAGGATTCGTCTGCGATATGCAAAGTGCAATAGAAGCCTTTTAGCACAGCTGGAAATATGAACGCAGAAGACGTTCTTCAAGAATCCCTGTAACCAGTAGAGAAATGTGTGGGCCTTTTGTTATATTCCACATGCACCTCCTTGATAGTGGAATTCAATTACATAATGGCGGAACTGTCACGAAAGATACATTTCAGAAACAATAGAGGAGATCTTCAATACGCATTTAAAGTCCGAAATGAACATGTAACTGTAGCAGGGATTCAGAGGCAGAATGTAAAGCCCCTCGTACACGATTCAATAAACATTGAATCAAATTCTTGAACAAGAAGTTGGATGAGTGCGTACACGATCCAACTGGTATAATCAAAGAGTTGTATCCAAGTAGTGTTGAAAGTGCTTGGATGGTGCTCGTACACGATTCAATAAGTTAAGCGGAAGTGTGATAGAGCCAAAAGCACGTGAGTCGATTTGCACTTTCTGCGTTGAAAGCAGGAACATGGAGTGAATGTTAAACATGATATGCGTCGCTTTTAATAAAATAATAACCTGATTAACGGCTGCGATTCCGTAGTTGGTGATGCCTCGAACATCGACTTTTTATTGCTTTATTTAAAACTCTTTTCAATCCTTATAAATTTCTATTTATTTCCAGTTACACGCACTTCTATAAACATCTAACGACAACTAACAATCCAAAGTGAAAATGCATATTTTATTATTATTTCGTTACATACGCACTCCAGTTGATCAAGATAGCGCCATGTGGAGGCATACTAATCGTGACACTTCGTGTCGGAATACACTTATTTGCGTTCATTACTACATGCAGATTGTAGGGATGCGGCGGTATATTAATAGCATTGCGTCGTATTATGAATGACACGTTATTTGCTACAAATATCATGGCCACAATGTTGAATAAGCAAAGGCGGGTTAAAAAAGGTTAGATTTTTTATTATATGCGATGCATGGTTTAATGTGCTCGCTCACCAACGTGGAAGCAGCCAAGTAGTTCCAAGTACTTTTCGCTATTCATGTACGGTTTAATGTGCTCGCTCACCAACGTGCAAGCAGCCAAGTAGTTCCAAGTACTTTTCGCTATTTCATACACAAATTAATGTGCTCGCTCACCAACGTGCAAGCAGCCAAGTAGTTCCAAGTACTTTTCGCTATTTCATGCACGGTTTAACGTGCTCGCTCACCAACGTGGAAGCAGCCAAGTAGTTTCAAGTACTATTCGCTATTTCATACACAAATTAATTTGCTCGCTCACCAGCGTGGAAGCAGCCAAGTAGTTCCAAGTACTTTTCGCTATTTCATGCACGGTTTAATGTGCTCGCTCACCAACGTGGAAGCAGCCAATAAGTTCCAAGTACTTTTCGCTTTTTCACTCTAATTTAATATTTCCATGACTCGAAACTTTGTTATATTTTAAGTTACAGACGTTGGAAAAGATTACATTTTTTCATGCCCTAAAGTAAAGTGTACCCAGATACTTCTATGTTTAGCAGCTTTGAACTTCCTACATACAGTAAATAAAAACTCGACCTTTCCACATAAATTATGAGCAACTCAGTGGTACTTTAAATATTAATATCCTACTGCTTCTAAACACAATACGAACTTTATTAGGAATTATAGTAAACCGTCTGTATCAATTTCTATTGCAATAGTGATTGTACAAAAGCTACAGAAGAAACATCAGGTACACTTTACCTCAGCAAGATGCGATGGAATTTCTTGTAGCGATACTTTATTTATTTTATTTTGATTTTCTTATAATATCTTTATTTCGCATCATAAAAACAAGGCTTTAAAAATTCCCTGCTCCATGTTAACATCTTAATTTTTAGCATTCCGGAAGCACTGTTATCACGTGTTCAAGTCACCAGCGATGTGATTGGTAGATCAGTGCGTTGAATCAATAAAAATAGGACAGGTTCTAAATAGGACGAATTGGATGAGAAGACTTGAATTCAAGAGATTTCCTGTGTGGAATCTCTTACTAGTGACGTCATTTCCATCCAATTGCTAGTTCAACGCTCTTGTTCAAGCTTTATTGAATCGTGTACGAGGGGCTTAAGTAAAGGAGCCGAACTCCTCTCAAACACATTATCTAAAGCATTAGAACATCTTTTCCCGGATGAAAAACATGTTTCTTTATTCATCCAATGCATCAACAATGGGTTCGATGACTTAAATTCTCGTCAACCAATTGATAAAAGAAGTTCTTTGAAACGTGCTTATGGTATGGATTTGGAAAATCAAATTGCAGCTTTAAGGAAATGTATGAGATGTAGCAAGTCCATGCGTGTTTGTGGCAAGAAATCTCTCCTACTCTTCCAGAGGGGATTTCTAATATCTATATCCAGCGTTCGAGGGTTTTACGAAACAAGACAAGACGGTTATTCCTTTCTCCTGACATCAAGGTTAAACCACGATGTTCTAGAGAGTTTCTTTTGTAAAGTTCGTGGGTTAGGTAGGTTTTATGACCACCCTACGCCAGTAGTTGTAATTCGTCTTATTAGAGCCCTTTCAATAGGCAAGGAAACAGGCATCATAGCTCAATTGACAAACATCGACGACAATGAAATTTCCGACTGTGAAACTCTCAGTACACCATTAGTAAGTGCGTCTACTAATAAAAATGTTCAGACATGTACAAAATCCGGAAATATTTTTCCTCATCTTGAACCTGACGGTTTGGAATTTGGCTATTCTGAAAAAGTAATTAGTCCTCAGGAAACGATGTAATATTTAAATTTGTCCTCGGACCAACTTTACGAAGAGGAATCAGAGTTATTGGATAAGTTAGCGCGCTATATTGTGTTCCGTTTGCAAATAAAATACCCCCAAAAGACTGGTCGGCTTACGGCATACACACAGCTGAATTTTCTGACTCTGCATATAACGATTGGTTAGAAGTTATATCTCGTGGACATCTAATTAGACCAACAGAACAGTAGCCCTGCACCGTGAGACAATTGGAATCGAAGTTTAATGAATTTCATGGCCAAGAGTTAACAACGATGTTCTAATGTGCTCCAGCAGTTCGAAAATCACATTGTGTTTGTGTTCCCCCTTGTTGATCCCTATGCTTTGCGTTGCTACTGTAATGTGTGTTGTCTTATCCAGCAATTTACTTACCATTTTTAAGA
>JAGDQP010004369.1:0-22283 GCA_022664845.1 Lepisma saccharinum
CCTCACCTATGGCCTCCTTTGCGTAAGTATTTTTTTTATTCTGGCATATTTGCCGTATACATTCTTTAAAAGTAGAATTTTGGTTTTCTCTGTTTAAACAACATTATCACTCAGTGTATCTGATAACCAGAAATATTGAGAGGTGTTCGCCGTTTAGGATAGCTGGGTCTCCACGCGGTAATCTGCTTCATTCTGTTTAACTGCAAGTGCAGCCCATTGTTCTCTATATGTATAAATCATGTATTAAATATATGACAGACCGAATGTAGTAAAAGGAAGAAAATGAATTTTGTGATATACAATCAGAAATTTGCTTTTGATTCAATCTTTCCACTATACTACCCACCGTCGTATGTTTTGCTATAGATTTGTTTGCTACTGTGATTACCACAAGTTAGGCTATTAATCCTGTTCTCAGCGCTAAACGACATAAGCAAACTTAAACAAACGCAGCGTTAAACGACATAATATTTTGGAGGGTGGGAGTAAGGAGAGAAAGGGTTTGTGCGACGGTGATGGGCTGTTGATCTGAAGTTATAGGTGCTTGCTGTATAGGTTCTGGTAGTCGGAGAGGTGCTATGTAAGTGTCTGGTTCGATTTGAGGACGGCCTTTACACTTATAACTGAAGGTAGGGTGGGATTCGCCACAGTTATTACACTTAGGAGGTAATTGAAGGATGGTACAGTCTCTGGTTTTGTGAGGTCCGGTGCAGTAGCCACATTTTGGATCATTTGGACAATGCTGAGGATAATGGGAGTTATAGGCTTGGCATTTTTCACAGCGGAGAGATAGGGGAGGTGTTGTACGGGATGGTTCTACTCTGTACCTTCGCTTATAGATGTAGGATCCGTTGGCTAGTAGATCGTTAATCGTCTGTTGATGTGGTGTGAGAATCCTGATCACGTAGCTTGGTGTTCCTTCTTTTGTTTTTATTCGGGTGCACTTAGAAATGGTATTTCCTTCCATGGTGAGTTCTTGCTTTGCTTCTGCGTCTGTGACATCCTGATCGACTCCTCTTATTACCACAGAAAGCATCGGAGATCGTCTAGGAGGTGGAGGTTGTCGGATTGGCTTGTTGTCTAGTTTCTGTAAGTTGGCCTATTTCCCAAAAATTTAAAAGCTGAATTTGTTCCTGATGGTGGTTGCGAAGTCCGGATTCGGCTATTGCTGGATTATTCCATTTCTGGTCGGGATGATTCTGGTTACGACTTCTCTGGATACATACTTCTGAAATTGTTTTAGCAGGAGCTTAGAAGTCTGGAACTTGGTGTCATAGTTTGAAAGAAGGAACGAATGAGCTGGCTTGATGAAACAAAGTCTGGTCGGTGGCATCCATGGAATGTACAGAGTCGGAGTCAGAGCTGCTGAGAGTATGTTGCTTCTTCTGTGGAGGTGAGTTGGAACTGCTTGGTCTTCGAGAAACTGGAGAGCGAGATCTGGAGCTTGAAGACGATGCACGGTTGCTGGTCTTGTGATGAGATTTTGGTATGGTTCATACAGCGGTTGATTAGGATTGAGTTGGTTTGGAACAACAAGTGGAAGCTTATGTCTACCTTTCGGTGGGTTAGGCATGATGGAGATCAGTCTCTGTACAATGACTGCTGCAAAACTCAGACTAACTCGCACCCTCGGACACTGAGTAGTGCCGGCAATCCTATTATGGTCGTAATGTACACTTCTCCCTCGTGCGTCTGCAACACTAGATCCTTGCATGTATATTAACAAGCAATATCTAGGCTAGGTTTGAGTTCTGTACATGCTGCACCCTGCATACATAATTTACATTCCTGCTGTACATATCCATCTGGCGTTTGAAACTAACGTCTTGAGAAAGATATACGGACCGAAACGGGACGAGATGACTGGGAATGGAGGAGACTGAATAATGAAGAACTTCACAGAGTTTACGACAAACCAATGTTGTAAGAATAATGAAATAGTCGACGACTAAGGTGGGTAGGCCATGTAGCTCTGATGGGGGAGAAATGAATATTATATTCCATCTTGATTGGTAAGCCGGTTGGAAGTAGGGGGCGTAATATTAGAAGGGATCTTCGAGAAGTAGGTGTTTGTGACGAAAACTGGCTTGATCTTGTTCGGGATAGAATTCTGTGAAGAACGTTTATTACTACGGCGATGAACTTGCGAATTCCGTGATCAATAGAATAAGTAAATATGTAAATGTTCTTAGTAATACCCTCATTTGGAAAATTCCTGACGACGCCCTTGTTGATATACTCTCCTTGAGATTAGTCTACGTCGTAATGCTTCTCACGACGGCCAAGCTAAAGTTACTAGTTTGCAGTTTCATATAATATCGTTAAATCTCCTCCAATAAATTAGTTCACTTTAATACGAACATGGATATTACGTTTTATCCACAAGTACATTGATATAATACTCCCGTCAAAAGTCAAGGGTTTAAGGAGAATAGTTGTGTGTTACTCATATTCGAAGTGATTTCCCTCAAGTGAACACTTTGTATCCCGAAATATATATATATACTTCTCATACATTTCGTATTTTCACTCGACTCCAAGCAAGTTCACCAGAAGTGTACCTAGTTACTAGTTGATATAAATGAAGAAGAAGAAGAAGAAGAAGAAGGAGAAGAAGAAAATTGGTTTTGTACTCAGTAAACTAATATCGCTATATTCCGCCAACCCCCTCCCCCTTGTAGAGGGGTGTTTACCCCCAACTTTAAAATTTTTGCAGTGAAAATCGATAGAAATCGTACAAAACTTCACTTAAACCTTCCCAATTTTGACTTTACAACCCACAAAACTGATAATCCTGGCGGAAACACTGATTCTGTCTCTGGTTATAAAGTACAATCTCTTCATTATTTGGTGTGAATTTTAAGACTGTAAAGAAAAATCAGGCTACAAATTACAATATAGATCTGAATTTGAAGAAAGAGATGATTTTCCGAATACCCATTTAATTAAGATTATTCCTAAAAATTACGTTTTATCTAAAATTCCGGTAAGGTATTTGACACCTTGTGAATTCTTAAGTTAGTTTTGCCGTTCACCTAGAGTTGGAGGATGTATTCTGAAACCTCTCATATGATACAGTGAGGCCCTAACCTCTCACATCTTCATGCAACACTCATTAAAACACTATTTAATAGTTTTTTGATGTTTGTGGAATTGAAGTGTATGTTGAGCAATAGAGTATGCTTATTAATTAAATATTGGTGGGTTTTGATCAATTCCACTTGACTAGTATAACCTAACATTTGAGACAACTCAAATGTACATTACTTCTGGACTCACTATCGAGGTTCTATCATTGTAAAGTAATTTTCGCGGTTTAAGGGGACATTTGCTGTTTTAAATTGTTATAAAATAGCATATATTCCGTTATTATTTTTATTGAAAAAGTGATAATGATGCTATTTATAACGATTCTAAATTATTTTTCTAGAGAATAATTATTAATTAATTAATTAATCATTTTTGTTTATACTTTTCTACTAAACTAACGAAGCAGGAACATCGAATCTAAAATATATGATTCCCTACACCTTCCTGAGTGACATGAATAATTTCGCAAAGTTTCTTTTGCATTACATGAACTTTTATGCGCTTTTCTCTGAAGAGGTGCGCAGTTTGATTTATGCCAAATAATGTAACATTGATTTTCTACTTTTTATTATATTAAAATGGTACATTTGTTTACCATTTAATACATGTCATTGCAAAGAGTGAAGATTGCTTTTGCAATATCTTTTTACTTTCAAAAGTATACCCATTCCGAAAAGAGTAAGAAGTTTGTTACATGAGTCAATCATTTTGAATTCGCCACCGCTCACTAGCGACGCCATGCGAATCAAATGCGAACTGCGACGACACTTGCCCATAATGACAGGAGAATTTCAGTGGTGCAAGCTCTGTTTTACTGTCCGGTGCGTTATTTTTTTCTCTGCTGTGATGGGTAAAACTAGAAGACCTCTATCACAAACTAAAAGAAGGAGTAAACATTCACAAGCACGTCGTTTATATTGCAAAGGCGTAAACTCGAATGTGATGATGTAAATGCGATTACAGTGAACTTGGAAGATGCCGTAGTTCATTCGACATATCGTTAATGAAGACAATAGCTCTTCGAGTGCTGTATAGGAACCTGACATCGCTAAAGAACCTAGCAGCTCTTCTAGCAACTTACAACAGGAAGATAACGTTAATAATAGGTATGAATATTTAATTAGTTTATTGCTTGGCATTGTGTACTACCAAGCGTGTAAAAATATCTCGAATGAGAAATTCTCTTAATCTCAGAAATAAAACATTTAAATATTGTTTCATATAATATATGTGGTATTGTTTCTCATGCGCTTATATCAATAAGTAGATTCTTCCCCCACCACCAAAAAAAGAAACAATAAAACCCAGCCAATATTCAGATTTAAAAATTTACTTCAAAACTTGATATGACAGTTCATTGCTAAGATGCATTGTTTAAATCATTGCGAATTTCTGTTACTAATCGAAAACATTGACAGCATACAAGATTTCAAATAAAAAAAAAACACTTTAAAAAAATGCTAAAATTAGATATATTAGCTGCATTAGTAAATAAGGTTTTATTTTGTCATGTAAGTTACTGATTATTTATTTATTTATGCGCGGCTTTTGTCCAAGTAAGATTTCTTTTTAACTGTGTAAAAGTTATGGAGATTATGTACAGTTCGTGGGCGTTTATATCCAGGGGGGTTTTATCCTACATTCGGGAATCGAACCCAGTACCTCCCGAAGGCAAAGCCAGCGCTCTACCAGCAGAGCTATATTGCTCGGTGAACACTAATTCGGGGTAAGAGGATGAGGAAGTAAATTGAACTTGTCTTAGTGAATTGTAGAAAATCTCACTGAGGATGACCAGCCATCAGAGATGAATTCAGGGGGTGGTCCAGGGGGAAATGCCCTCCCTGAAATTAAAAATTCTCCCCCTGGGTGAATTTGCCTCTTATATTCCGCAAAGTTGTGTTTAAGTTCCAGATATTTTCAACTAGGCTAATACATATATATATATATATATATATATATATATATATATATGTCAATTTTTTTTACGGGAATCACTTGTGTAACCTTTCGAGTTCAAAACACTTTGCGTCTCAAGTAATTTTGTACCTCAAGCAGCCTATGAGTTTTTACAAGTGTTTGTTAGTGTTTACTTTTTTAAACAAAAAGTGCTTGTTCCGGCGATTATTCCAATTTCGTAGTACATCTTGACCGCTTTTTTTTTTTTTTTTTTTTTTTTGGCATCATCTCGTTATATATTTTATTCTTTCGTTCGTCTCTTATTCAATATTTATGTATGAATTTTATGCCCTTTTGGACGCCCTAAGAGTGGAGTCGATGCATGTGTTGCTTAAAAGTGAATTTGCGAGGGCCAATCTCAGAAAATTTCAGAGTGGTGATTTCAGTCAAATTGTGCTGGATTTTTAGGAGCTAGTCCTGTAAATTCAACCTTCTAGAAAAGGGTTTTAAAAGATTCCTTGTTTGTGTGTTGTGTGTATGTTTAGTAAACATATTTAGTGAGTAAAGTGTGATCCTATATAAGCTGAGAAGCTTCTAAAGACGGGATGTATAATTTTGTGTAAATTGGGCCCCTAATCACTGCATCATATTAAACGGGAATAGATATATTGTTAACCACACTGAGATGTTTTATAACATATTTCATAACGTCAACATAAACATTGCGAAGCTTTGCTACGAAATGATGAATAATTAATATTGTATTAATCACGTAATTTTCAATATCAGTTGCAGGATACATAGTACAGGAAAACGCTCTAATAGAAGTGAAGTGTGTACCTTCTCTAAGGAACAAAAATATCTGCGAGGAATTACGGCAGTCAAAAAGGAACTTTTTCTTGGGCGTTATGCCGAATGGTGCCTTGAAATTGAAAGAGAAGAGTGACTACTACTTCCAGATTCAAGGACAATTAAATATTGCAAACATTAACAAATGCTTTTTAGTCATGGTATGTTGATGACAGCATTCCTCTGCATATCGAACTCGTGCACAGAAACGAAGAATTATGGGGAAAAAACCATGGTTCCCAAGTTAGAACGTTTCTTCAAAGAATGTATGCTGCCGGAAATTGTTGATCCACAAATACCACGTGGGATGCGCTGCCGGTATCCAGAATATGTCATAAAGCCACAAAGTGTAATTAAAAGGAAGAACAGTTGACTCGATCTTTATTCATGTTCTTTGAACGAAGTAAATATTGTGTGGTTAAGACTGCAATGATGTATTGTTCCTGTATTTCGTTTTCAACGTCATGTGTTAGTGTTTGTGTGTGTATGTGTATTTGTATAAATACTTGTGTATGAAAGTGCTTGAATATGTATTAACAGTGTGCTTGTGATAGGAAATGTATTTTACGAATTATCAATGTTATTAAACAGTATGTGCGTTGGTTGTACGTGTGTGCGCATGCGCATGCAAATACTTCTTTGTGAATAGCATTTTTTTTTATGTTGGTACAACTTGAATATGTATTTATATTTTGCTTCTAAAAGGAATGTGTTTTACAGAGTGTGAGTCTTAATAAATAGTCTGTGTGTTAGTTGTGATTGTGTGCGCGTGCGCAAATACATATACATGCGAGTTCTTGTATACAATGTCTATATTGTATTGTATCATATATTGCATTTTATATGTATTTACACTGTAGCTGTAAAAGAATATGTAATTGATGGAGTATGAATGTCAATAAATAGTCTGTGTCTTGGTGGTGTGAGTATGTACGTGTGTGTGCTTTTTATCTAGCCCCAGGTAACTGGGAAATCAGCCAAGTATGATTTTATGAAACTTGACGGTCACAAGCCCGCCACTGTTAAAAATTCAGCTGCAGTTTTATGGTGTAGTCACTGGCTCGCAATCAAAAACGTCAATAATTTGAAATATTTTTTTTAGAAACCGTACTTTTTCAAGATGATTCCCCAATATCCAGACTTTTTACGTCGATTCTCCCTAAACGTTTTCGGTGAATTATTGGAGTTTTTAATTCCCAGTCAATGCACCGTAAAACTGTCGCTGAATTTCTTAACAGTACAATGCTGAGTGGCAGTTACCTGTTTTTGAACTGGGAATGAAAATATCAAATTCGAAATGTCACAGTTTTTTTCTTTTTTTTAAAAAAAAAAAGGGAAATCAGGATTCGGAAATACAATTTTTGTTCTTGATTTACTGTCATTCTGTGCATCCATCCGATTGCCTGTAGTGACACACGAATGCTTTTTTTTTTTAGAAAGAAAAAACCTTTTTGTTTTACTTTTGTCACTGTCAAAAGCTTGTAAACTAACTATGCAGAGGGTTGTCCTAAAATTTCACGGATACATTGAAGGAAGGAGTCACTCCCCCCTCCCCTGAGGATGATTACGGACAGAATCCACTCACAAATAGACTCCCAATCCTGAGAGCTGTACGTAGCTCAAGGCTATTCATAATGGAAACGTCTTTTGAAATGACAACCCTGGCAGCATTTGATAGCAATAACCTCTATTGTTGTTTTAGAAAAAGAAGGAAAAAAAGAGGTCTTTTCGCCCTCCCTTTTATATTTGTTTTCACAGGGAAGATAAGGAAAGGGAAGACCGGTAGTAAACAAACTTCTGCCCTTTGGTGGTGTTTAATTTCCACCCTGACGTGAAAAGGAGATAGTGGTGGTATAAAATAAACAGTAAACATTGAGATATGCAATTGAAACTTTATGATCATGTAGTGTGTAACCGCACAACATTAGAAACTTTGGGCCATTAGTTTTAGTGGGACCGAACCGGTTTTTAATCCTGTTCAAACACCTTTGTTTTCCAAACATCAGGTTTTGGTAAAACACCGGTCGGTTCCCGGTTTCTCTTCAAACACCGCTTTTTGATAAAACATATGTTATCTAAAAGACAGGTTTGTGATCAAACACTGGTTACAGTTTTTTTTTTTTCAGAAAATAATTCCCATTTGTTTATACATATAATTTTTTCAAAATTTCAACCCCCTCCCCCGACCACCCCCTCGGGCCGATTTTGCTCTTTAATTAACTTAGCCGAGCTATTAAGCCTAGAAATAACATAATAAAATTTTGTTTAAATATCTTCAAACTTGTGGCCGCTAGCGTGTAAATATATATACATGGATATTTATACATATAGACATGGTACCGATCTCAATAGGTAGATGTGTTTTCGAGATTTACCTAAAAATAATAAGAAAAAAAACACATACAGACACACAAACAAATACATAGGATTTCACTGTCGATGAACGAGAAATTGTAAAAAATATTTGAATATTTTGTACGCTTTTTTGAGCACACACTCATCAGAATGAAAGCCAAAGAAATTGCTAACAGTTTGTGGACAACAGATAGATTTCGGCTCAAGACACGAGACGAAACAACTAAGGAAGGAGGAAGGAACCCGCGGCAGTAAAATGTCGTCCACTCCCCCTCCATTTTTCCGAACATCTGGTAGTAATTTATGAGTCTTCTTACAAAATACTTATTCCTATATTTGTTTAGCAACACTGACCAGTTTTGGCCGCTAAACAATGTTTGAGAGAAGAGAAAAAGTTCTGAGAATCCCCACCAGGCGAGCGACCGTGGTCGATGCTAATTCCATCTAGCGTCTCAGAAACAAAATACTAGCAGAAAACAATAGTCTTAAAGTTTAGAAAACTTTCATACTTCTTTTTCACCTTGAGAACACTATTGAACTGACAAGGAACACTCACCAGGTGTCAGAGACCGATTTGATGAAAATTCCTATCTAGGTACAGTGCCTATGTTAACTTTCACAGCCAAAATTTTAGATGCTATCGTCAATTAATAACAACAGGGACACCCGAGAAAGATGGAACGTAGAGAGCAACCAAATTGAATACAGACTAACACCTTTTCTTTTATAATCGGTTACATATGTTGAAAGCAAATGGCTATTAATAGATACTGAACGGTGGCCTCCATCTTGAAAGCGGCCATCTTAACTATGCTTCAAAATTTGTAAATAGTTAGTGTGTCATATTATATATCATTCTCTGCTGGAATATTCCAAGACACCCAATGACGAAGTCAATTTTGGCATAACTCTAAACCTCTACAACAAAATGACACGTGAAATTGACCTGGAGAATGTGTGAGCCGAATTATATAAAACATTTTTTTGTTGTTGAAACAGTTGAAGGAACGAAAACCAAATGGCTACAGAAGAGGTACCGTTACGTTGGAAAATTTGATCCTCATGGCTGCAAAATAAAGTGTACTATAAAGTTTTTAATACACTAACGGAAAATCCAATTTTAAGAAGGCGTAATGCTAGGTGAAAGTGACCTTCTCCAGGTCAATTTTACGTGTCATAATGTAGTAAAGTGTCATAATTAGAGTTATACCGTGATTGATTTTGTCATTGGATTTTTTGGAACATTCCAGCACAGATCGATATATCACATGACCCAATTAATCTAAAGAGTTTGAAGCATAGTCAAGATTGCGGTCATTATCGCCATACCATCCAGCATGTATCACCTCCTGTCCAGTATCAATTAATAGCTATTTGCTTCCAATATACTATGTAACAGTTTATAAATGAATAGCCGTTTTCCGTACTCTGTATTCGATTTACTTGCTCTCTAAGCTCCATCTTTCTATGGTTCTCATATCGTTATTTGTTGACGACAGCACCTATAATTTTGACTGTAAAAGTTTACCTAGGCACTGTACCTACATACGAATTTTCATCAAAATCGGGCTCTGACATCTGGCGGGTGTTCCTTGTGAGAAACTGGTACCATATTTATGAACAAATCTATCTTCTACATCAGCGTTTCCCAACCTTTCTCAACTTGCGGCACACTACAGGTGTAACTTGAATTCTCGCGGCACACTAATGGATGTTATTATTATTATTGGTAAATATAAAATACTGTGGTGTTTTTTGTTTTTTTGTGATTACTGATCTCCTTCTCACAGGGAAGAAAGCTCGATCACTGTTTTTTCCCCGTGGTAAATCATTATGCTTATTTTTCATTCTAATTTACAAATAGAAAACAATTGCAATGAAATATAGGACTCAGGTATTTAAAAATACACTTTCTTTTTCGAAAACTGTATCCAACATTTCACTAAGAAGGAAGATCACTAAATAACGAACGAACAAACGAATCTCTTGTACTTTTAAAACACAAATGTAGGTAATTTTTATGCATGTTTGCTTTGTCGAAAGGATTCAAGTTACGAAATAGTCTGCAACAATAAAGAAGCAATAATGGTCATAAAAATGATAATAAATGCTTTATTAAACAAATACAATTGTTTAATAGTAATATATGAAGCTTACAATTTTTTTAAAAAATAAGTAAAACAAGTCGGTGCACGAAGCAAACTTAATGTGCAACTTGAGCTTGATGTTCTTTCATAATCTTCTTCAACTGTGGACGAATAGTTGATAAACACACCCTCATATCGTGTCCCGGAGTTAACAGTTGTGACCTGTTCTTACACTTGATTGTGTTCATTGCAGAAAACCCTGTTTCACTTAAGTAGGATGTAAAAAAGGGAATGAGAACTTTCACAGCCTTTGTAGAAATAGCTGGATATATTCTCCGAAGAGAAATCCAGAATGATTCCATGTCTTGCTGTGAGTGCTGGATCTTCAAACCTCGGTCATTCCTCACATCGACCAATTCACTTTCTTCCTGGACATTTAATTCTGCTGACTGTAGGACAGAAGGCACATAGGGGTCCCTCACCCAGTCAAATGAAGTCAACTGAAGCGTAGGAAAATACTTCTCAACATTGGTACACAACAAAAACAATGTGTCTGAAATGAGTATTGAGAGGTTTGTGTCAATTTTACAGCACTTTGTAAGCTCAAACATGTCAGGCTTGTTTTGTTTTCTAATTCTGTCCTCCCAAAGTGAGAGTTTCTCCCTAAATGAGCAAATTTTGTCACTTGAGGTTAGGATATTTTCTTTTTTCCCTGCATGCTTTTTTTCAGCGCATTCAATGTTTGGAATATGTCGGCAAGAAAAGCAACTTTATTGCACCAAGAATCATCACTAAGGAAGGCATATTCACTTTCTTCTGAAAGAAAGAATAGGAGAAGTTGTTCTTTAAGTGCATAAAATCTTGACAATACGCGACCACGAGACAATCACCTCACTTCTGTATGAATAAGCAACTGAGTGTATTCAGAATCCACTGCAGAACATAGATCTGAAAATAATCTTGTTTTAAGATTCCTTGCTTTTATGTAATTAACCAGTTTTACCACTTGATTTAATACTTCTGCAAGTTCAGGAACAAGTGATTTTGAAACAAGTGCTTCTCTATGGAGAAAACAATGTGTAAATATTATTTCCGGATTATTTTGCTTTGCTAATGCCAAAAATCCCTGTACAGAACCTGTCATAGACGGAAGCGCCATATGTGCAAATACTCAAACAGGATTTCCATTACAAACCTGCTGCACCAAAATAATCACTTACTAAATAAAAACTGTTCAATAATGCTTTCGTCATGAATGAATATGGCAAATGTTATTGACTGTGCTGGATTTGTGACGTCAGTTGACTCGTCCAACTACATAAAAAAATCAACCTGATGGAGTAATTCTATAGTTTACGCATTGGATAATGTTTGGTGGCCGGGAGTACTAAAGGAGCTTAATAATTTAGGTGTAAATTCATCCGTATGGATGGTTCTAAGAAATTACTTTCAGGATAGAAAAATAAAAATAGACAGGGCTGAAGGCACCATTGCAAAATCACCAACTAAAGGATGCCCCCAGGGATCTGTGCTGGGCCCAATTATTTGGGATATAATGTTTCAGCCCTGTCTGGAAGTGCTAAATAATATGGAACATGTGGAAAGGGTCGTCGGATACGCGGATGACCTGGCGATAGTTATCAAAGGAAATAGCAGAAACGAGATCCAAAATAGGGCAAATGAAATAATAACAACAATGGCGTCATGGTGCAAAAATAATAAATTAACTATATCAGCAACTAAATATGTTCTATTTAAAGGAACCATGAACTTCAACAGAGGTCCGATAATAAAAGTAAACGGCACAACAATCAAAAGAGTAAAGGAATTTAAATACTTAGGCGTAATTTTAGACGAAAAGCTTGATAATGTAAAAATTCTTGTGTCTTGAAATGCTGTATTAATGTATTATTTGCGTAATATATCTCACTCACTGTAAATGAACTGTTAACTGCTCACATAGCACTAATTCGTTCCCGGATATCATGCGTGGTATAATGACATAAACAAAACTTCCAGCTTCGTCAATTTCTTTATCTGTTGAACTTTACATGCTTATTATGAAATAACATGCTTCATGCACCTGTACAAATAATTTTACTGATCTTGTCTAAGCTGATGGAAATTCATTAATCCGCCACACTTCCTGCCTTTCTTCTGTTCCCTCCTTGTCACCTGATCGTCAGCCATCATGCGCAAGATGGCCAGCTCCACTATGACCAGGTCTCACGAACACAAAATTCACTAAACAATCACAAGAAATCACTAAAACAAAAAACACAAAAAAAAAATGAAACTAATGTAACTGTTAAATACTACAAACTTATCCAAAGCTTAATTTTAGATCTCACGTAAATACAGTAAAAAATAATGCAATAAAAGTTTCTCATAAAATTATAAATATAGCAACCAACGAATTTAAAGTACCTATGAAAATAATAAGGATGTACCATGACGTCATAATTAGATCCATAGTAGGATATGCCCCCAGCGTCTGGAGCCACCGGATGGATGATATGAAACAACAAACAATCATAAACAGAGCACAAAGACAGCTACTACTGAGACTGACAGGAGCGTACAGAACCACTCCGGTGGAGGCACTCCAAATCGCGACCGCGACCATGCCCATGCACCTGCGAATTAAAAGAATGGGTGCTGCGTACTGGCTCAAAAAAGGAAGGCAAGACAGGATACTGCAGATAATACATCAACAAGCGGAAAACAGAGGCGAAATACAAGAGATTCTGACCAGTGTCTGGCAAACATTCTGGGATACTATACCTAAAGCAAGAAGAACTCATAGTATCCTTCTAGATGTGGCTGAGAGGATGAGGATGCAAGTGGAAATAGAGGGAGGTCTACTACATTTAATAACCGGTCATGGTCCGTACAGGCAGAGGCTGAGGGATCTTGGACTCGTCGAGGATAACCTGTGCCGCGTGTGGTGTGGTTTCAACCCCAGACCATGTGGTGTTACGATGCGGAGAAACAGCCCAATTAGTGGAAGAACAACGAGCACTTCTGGGGGACAGGACAGTTGCAGAAGCTCTGCGAAATCCAGAGCTAGTGGCAGCCCTCCGGGAGGCAGCGACAAAAGTGTCATCCTATCACAGAAAGAGATTTATGGGAGATCGGAGGCTCAGGGCGCGGCGTCAACCAAACCCTCCGGTGCGTGGCGACCGCGACAACCGCATCGTCCGCGATTGAGACAACCGCGATCCAAAACAACACGTCTGACAAAATCAAATAAAAACAATATGTGCAAAAAGTAAAAGACCTGATAAATGTGAATATTTGTGTGGCTGCTGGAAACCAGTATCAAATCAGTGCGTTGCTGGAACCGCAGCAACAGACGCTGTATGTTGTTGTTAAGTAGTGAATGTGTGGTGATGGGAACCAGGTGAAATCTATACCGTGAGTGAGTGCGAATGTGAAGTGAAAACATTAAGGCGTGTGAATGCGGAAACCGCATCTATTCTCGATTCAAAGAAGACAATCCCATGAGTGAGTGAGTGAAGAGTGAATGAAAGAAGGAAATTATACAATTTAACATCTAGAGTTAACAACAGAGTCACTAAATAGAGAAAAGAAGAAGCCCTCCTGCGATGACTAGTAAGACAAGCCAAAAAGGGAGAGGAAGAAGACTAGTAATCCTTTGCTTTCTTTTTCTTTTATCTTTGCAGGAGAGAAAAGACCAGAAGAAAAGAAGAAGAAGCCACTCAAGTTATGTGTTGTGTTGTCCTGTGATGTCTGTGTCGTCTAAATGTGTTGTATGTTCTTTTCTAAAATAAAGCATATAAGTAGATAGGGACTCCCCCCCCCCAGCAACAAGTTCCAACTAGGAACCAAGACCAGGATTACCCTTGGATGCCTCGTCCAAGACCGTCCCGCAACACCAGCTGTCTCGTCAGGATGGAACACAGGGGATTCTTGGAATGCCAGAATCCCGGCAATCCAACAATCCCTAGGGACAAGCCTGCCCCAGGTTAAGGAGTATTAAGATGAACGTGTTGCGCGCCCCCAAAAGTGCACAACTTAATCTGTGCAAAGCATGCTAAGAGGCAGGGGTGGAAGGTGGGCCCCCTAAATAAAAATAAAAATGTCCATCCAGGAGCTTGCAAGGCACTTCCCATTGGGTCAGAATGCTGAAATTTGGCAGGAAGATTCGTGGCTACGTTAAATTTCTTGAAAAATATCCCAAATTTGCAAATATTCCTTTATGTACCCCAATAAATATTCAATTCATTATTAATAACAATGAAATAAATAAATTGTTACCTTTTTTAATTTCAAACAATAATGTGATTTTTTTTAATTTTTGTTTCAAATTTGGATTGTTACAAATAAGAAATATTTTGATTTAATGTTTAAAAGCATAAGAAGTAGTAGAAGTAACAGTAGTTGTAATAGTAGTAATATTAATAGTTGTAAGAGGTGTAGTATTAGGAGTACTTGTAGTATTAGTAGTAACAGTATTTGTAGTATCAGTAGTAGTAGTTAATTATAATAATTGTAGTAGTGGTAAATGTTGTTAAATCACATTCGTAAACTTTATTTTGTATGGGGTTTTGAGTAAGTTTGATTTCGATCTATCACGAATATTTGAGTGCAATACTTATTAAAATCCACAAACATCCATGCCCCAGACAGGATTCGAATCCGCGACCTTGGAGATGTTGGTCTAACGTATCAGAAATGTTGCAATAATAATAACAGCAGTTGTAGTAGTAGCAGTTGAATTAGTAGCAGAATTAGTAATAGCAGTAGTTGTTGTAATAGTATTAGTAGTGAAATTGTTAGTGTTGCCAACTAATACAAATTATCTTCTATATCATACAGAAGATTGATCCGCGTGCATGTGTCCAATTTTGAAGTAGAACCTACCTTACGAAAATCCACGGGACCAACGTCAGTTGGCCTCAATGTGATCACCATGTGTTTTGGCAATAGCCCTGAACAGTAACTTCCATTGTAGAAGACTACGACGAAGTACAGGAAGTGGAATCCTCCGCCATTCTTCCTTACAGGCTTTCCACAGGCCCCGGAGAGTGGTGGTATGACGAGATGAAAGTGCCCTTTTCAGTAGGTCAAACCTACAGAAATTCACAGTACTGGCATCTAGTGACTTCACCGGTATATTGTGAAATAAAATAGCTTGCATGCCGGTGTGTTGCGGAAAGTTATCTGTTGCAAAACGTTACGGGTAGAATAATACATATAATGATGAAGCCTTATGCATATGAACAGAGACTTGATTGATTATATTTTCTTCTGTATAAATTGGAGTCAGACTAAGTTTCTGAAATAAGGCAGAGTTGATTTTACAGTTTTTAGGGACCTGGCGAATAGTTAACTTGTCTTGATAGCAGTATCCCGCAACCATCATGAATATCTTCGAGAAAGTTGCTTTGCAATGACGGATGAACTCGAGACGGAATTTTGCATCGCATGAAGTGTATGTGATGGCTCGAATTTTACCACAATCTGATAAATACCCCAATGCCTCATATAGTGTGACCACTGGCCATATACTTCCACTTCCCCCGAATAAATGAAGTTCGTTGAGACGCCTGCTGTTTGTCTTTCTCTCACACACCGATGGGCCGCACTTAGGTAATGACCACGACTATTAAAGACCTTCCGGAGGTTCAACTTCTCATGCAGGTTGCGGTCCACGGTTGACTGTACCACGTGGAGGCGTGTAGCAATCACACGTTGGGGAGGGAAATTTTTTTCGAGGGCCATCCGATGAGACATAGGTGGAGTCACTGCAGTTCATGCTCGCTTCTTAGTGTCCTTCATGGGTGATTGATTCGCTGAAAACTCTTGGTTTTTATGCCGGTTAATTATGTTCTTGAATGATAGTCGTCCAACCCGATGCACATCCACGTTCCTTCCACTGTTTTTGAATTTTAGACAACGAATGTTTGGCGTGGAAAAGTGCAACTACGTAGCCCTCCTCAAACCGGTTGACCTTGGTGGCAGTGACTCATTACAACAAGCTCCTGTCTTTCCCCTGCGCTGTAACCACTTGATACGGTCCATTTTGTGAACACAAGGGACGATTCAAAACTAGACACATGTACGCTGTTCTACCTTCTGTATAAAATTGAAGGTCTGTTTGTTTAAACACTATACACTCCCACATCCATTAGCGGATTCGAATAAAATTTGGCACAGATGTTCCTTAGGGCCTAGAAGGATTAACTAAGGTATTAAATGGTTGCCACCACCCCTAAAGGGGAAGGAACGCAGTGGGGTGAGGGATGCAACTCGGAAATCTCTTGAGCTATGAACACGATATTTCGCATGAAAATTCTTCGTTTCAGTACATTAGGAAATGCTATCTTAGGTTTTCGGTTCGACGTCTTCCAGGGGGTTGAGGGGGCGCAAACCTCTTAAGCAGAGGAATATGAGAACTCGAAAACTGTTAACTTAGAAACTTTAAATTTGGCAAGCGTGTTCCTTAGGAGAAAGGACAATTAATAACAATCTTAAAAAGTCGTTTCCATCCCGCGAAGTATCCTCAATAACACTCGAAACCCCCCGGGTATAAAAAAAATGTACTTAGCTTTGTTCTCGAAAGCTAAAATTGGCATAGTCCGATTGGAATTTCGGAAAAGAATCAAACTTTGAAAATACTACGTTAAATGCATGAACAGTGGAATTTTTCGGTTATCCAGCTATGTAGCCTACCTCAATAACAAACCGTAATCCCGGAAATATGGAATGCACTTCACGTTGCTCTAACAAAACTGAAATCGGCAATAGTATTCCACAACGGGTCAAAAATATCAACAAAGATATATTAATAATGTACAATAGCCTTATTCTCATTACCTCAAACAAAGCCCTCAACAATCGAAAACCTCAAATAAAATTACAACCGATACGTTGCAGAAGTGTTATTTTGTTGTTGTGACGATCATATCCATTCGTTAATGACATGTAAGAAAATGCATAGCATAGGTAATAGTAAATTCTAGAATTGTTATTAAATATTAAATTATTCCAACATAGTCTGATAAATGTACTGGAATTTTCAAATCAAAATCTTATTGAGAGTGTAAAAATTTATGTAAATTATTTTTTATTCACAATGATTAGCAGTTCCTTGCGACATTTTTTTGCGACAGAACAAGGAAACAAATCATACTTTTAACTGATAAATAATTATTTATTACAAATATACTTTTAGGAAACTTCTGCATTACATAAAATCAAATGCAATGTCAAGAGTGCTCAAACAATCTAAAGTTTATCTAAATATGTTCCTAATTCTCTACAAGATTTTGAGAGGCATCTGTCGGTCAGAATCAGTAGTTTCATTTTCTCAAAGATGTACACAACTATAATGTAACACTCCTTTCTGATGTTCTTATTTGTCATGATTATTGTGGCGCCTATTCAGTAACTTTTATGTTAAAATCTTATACATTACTATTTTAATGCACTCGACATTTACTTTAGGGCAGTTAGACAAAAAAAGTAGACCTAACCCCGACATTTTGAAAACAAGCTGAAAATTTGTGATGTTCAAAACCCTATCCTATTTAACATACTACAAGTCCCAAATAATCTCACTTAGGAATCTTGGAAAACGTCCGCCATCTTGAAATTTTCCTATTTATAGAGTAGTGGCTGAACGAATCATCTTAGCGACTTAATGCGTACTTCAAATTAGGCACCTCCTGACGACCGACTGTACAAGGCGGCTGGCGGGCTTTGAGTTCCACAAAGCGCTCTGGTAGGAATCCATTGTCTATAAATTTATATTGAAAGGTTTTTTAAGTAAACTTTATCAGAGATAAGGGTTTATAATCGAACTATAACCAACATTTCAGGATTGGAAATGTTGAACTTTTTTACAAGGTGCTGGTGTTATTGTATTGTACCAATGATTTCTATTTCAAGAAACTTAAGAGAAAGCTTCAGAGCCATATTGAAGAGAACATCTTTGTCACCGAGCAAGTGAGAAACAGAAGGGAATGGATATCGGGTAAAATGGAAGAATAACAATCAGGACGATGAAAGAATGAGGATTCGAGAAACTGCAGTTAATGTTATACTAGAGGAAATTCGATCCTGAGTGTACAATGTATTCAACATCGGAGGAAATCTGGAATAGAATTGATACCAGATACATTGGTGTTGACATCTCCAAGGATTATGAATGCATATTCAATCATCGACGCTGCGCGACCACGTTCGTTTTTATCGCCAACACGAAGAGGGAGTGCATCTTCTTCAACAATTTGGCTTTAGATGTCTGTTAGTAATGCTGTCAGGCTCAGAGTATGAACATCCTACAGAGATATAATCAGTTTCAAAGCTTCAGTGATCAAACATGCCCTAGACAACGATGCTTGCGTGCAGTTTTTGTAAAAAAAAATACTTTATTTTATATGGGAGAATCTAGTAACTTTTGACTTGGGCCCGCCACGATTCGACCCTATATACCTAGTTAAAATCCACAAACATACATGCCCCTGCCGGGATTCGAAGCCGGGACCTTCGAGTCCTTGCCCTAACGCCTTAGACCGAACGGCGACCTGGTCGGCTTGTGCAGTTCATATTTGGCCATGTTGACCACAGTGGTAGATAGATATGGTTCTTTCCAGACCATGGGAGGCGTGAGATGCATAGCACATGTGAGCTTCGTCAACATGAACACCCCTGTTCCGAGTACTAGTACTCCTACTACGAGCGCTACTCTGGCTTCTTTAGGATTTTCTTCTCTATATGTTTATCAACAACTAGCGTGGTCAAAGGAAGGTTTCTGTCCAGCTGAAGGATGTCAGTGCAGCTCTTCCGGGATTTAAATCAGCAGTAGATGATCGTATCATCGATTCCTTCTGGATGTGGAGTTAAATGTTCAACTAAACACAGGTCCAGTTGGAGTGGATTTATGGATGCCGTGACCGAAAGGTGCCAGCAAGAACATGAAACATCAGCCAACCTGCTGTTGTAGTTCGTCAATCTTACATCTTCAAATCCACACGATTTACACTTGCCTTCTGTCTGCAATTTCCCAATGCAAACGCATAAATCAAGCGATGTGTGTGTTAATGTTGGACCAACCGATTTACGCGATAGCACTAAACTTTGTCTTTGCAGCAAACGAAAACTGTGTACTTTCTGCGTCTAGGTTGTTTTCATCTGCTTACGTCTTTCATGAGGAGCGGTGGATCGGGATCATCATATCTGGGAGCGGTTTCGAGAACCTGGAAAGGCTATCTATTCGATGAATGCAGTTGATGATATGATGACAAGTCAATCATATGCGCGGGCTATCTGTGCGCATTTGTTAGCGTAAGTTTTCCTAACAATCAGGCTTTTGGATCACGTGAAGATAGATTCTGATTTCACTCAGCGACTGAAGTCAACATACTCTGCGCTGTTTTAAGACGAAGTGTCACTAAAAACTATCTGCACATCTGTAAGCGTACCGATGTTTTGGTTCTGTTGGATGACAAACTGAAGCAAATGCCTGCATCTAGTCACATCTCCAAGTTGTGGGTGCATTACTTCAAGATGGACAATTTTATGCTATCTTCTTATCAGAGCTGAACTTCTGCTGATTGAAGAGTCTACTTTTACTGTGTACAAAGCATGTTACCTTACCTGCACGCCATCGAACACTTGAATTATGCGAAGTTAACTCGCATTTTTCTACAACAAATGTTGAAGGTTGAAGCCATGACTCCATCGAAGTCAAGCAAGGCTACTTCGCAGTTCACCGATCAGGAAATACTAGTCACTAATATGGACAGATATGACCATTGAGCAAGTCTTGATGCGGACGATGAAGTCACTGGTGAACTGACACATGGCAGAGGAATCAACGAATCTGTGATTGCACGGTGAGTGGGTGTGTGATGCCTGCAACAACAAACCTTATTAATGTCATCAAAAGGTTCTGTGGTATATTTTCTCAAACGATATATCTTCTCATCTGAACAGTATATGCGTCTCAAGAACAATAAATGAATCGTTGATACAATAATGTCTCATTTTCATTTAATCTAAATTTTCTCTCATTTTTCGACTTCAAAATATAATTAAATTAACATTTTGTTGAAATATCTCCCGACATAAGAAATTATTGTAACTACTAGTAAAACTGGAGACGGAGGCAATAGAGAAAACGAAACTTGTTAGGACATTGACCACGTAGAACTTGTATGTTATTGAGGGATGAAATTCAAGGTGTTTGGGTATACAATTAAGGCAAAGAGAGTAAAAGGAAGAAGATGAATCCAGCTGGTTGACAGTGTTAACAGAGATCAATCGTGTGCTGAGATAAGGAAAGTATAGGATCTGGATGAATGGAGATGGCTTAATTTGCTTTGAAGCACCTTCCGCTTTCGGTTGAACGTTAACGATGATACAGAGCAGTAAAACACCTTAAGTGGACTAATTTAACACAAAAATGAACTCTCTAGGACGATTCGTTCAGGAACTACACAATAAAGAACGAAAAGTTTCAAGATGGCGGACGTTTTTCTAAGACGGTGGTTTTTCCCCAAATGGGATTTTTTTGGACTTTTAGTAGCTTAAATAAGATGGTGTTCTGAACATCTCTACCAATTTTCAGCTTGTTTTTCCAAATGTCTGGGTCAAAACATAAATGCCATGCACTAATTAGTGTACGTGTGCACAACTATTTGTTCTATAGTTATGAGAAGGAAGCATATGCTTAAAATTACAGAATATTAAATCAGTAGTTACTTTCGACCAGAAATAGTTTGTTAAGAAATACAATTCACTACATCCACTGTTATCCTGCTACACTGGTCTTGCATGCAAGACCAAGATCAAGAATAAGACCAGGGATATCGATGCAAGACCAAGACCATACCTGCAAGACTCGCGCAAGACCAAGAACAGAATGCAAGAGTCTTGCACACGTACTATTTGAATATTTTTAGAACGTGGAAAGGAAGGGGAAATCATTATATCCTTCACTTGAATTTCTTTGGCTTCTGTAAAAATACAGCTGGAATGAAGGTGTTCCCAGTTGGGCAAATCTTGTGAGTGGATCTGAGAATCATGCCGCTGTTACTGTAGCATACTAAACTAAACTTACACTGTACACTACTGTATACTAAACTTACAATAGAAGGAAAAGTTTCTGTTAAGGATAATTTGGATAAAGAGGAAAAGGAAGTCTGATGTACTGGCTTTTATGATGTTAGATTTCTCGTGGTATGAATTATTGATTCAGATAAAGGTGGATTATTGTCAGTTCGGAGTCTGTACTGATTTATGTAACCAAATCTTTGTGTTCTAATCTACTAGTCGATGTTATAAAATGTCTTTTAATGTGTGTAATTGAAAACTGAGTTCTGTTCTTTGTGTTATGCTATGGAGAATTGAATCTGAATAAAACAACATTTTTGCAGTACACTTGGTAATTGTTTGTCACCTCTAGATAAAGTCGGGATGTATGCTACTAGATGTTACTAGATGTGTGCTATGGTTTTGGATAGAACGCAAAAGTTACTTTAGAATAAGCTAGAGGTAACAGGCGTGTGGGCTTGTTTTGAGCAAAGAAAGGCTTCAAATTCAGCCAGTTTACTTTGATACATTTGGTCTACAGCTAAGTATTGGTCCATAAACTCGTAAGTAATTTCACCGAGTGGCCGTAGGTGAGTTGGTAGAGCGCTGGCGTCTAGGGATGGACACGAGTCGAGCTCAAACTCGATTCGACTCGAGTTTCGGGTCAAGCCAGAGCTAATTTTCTCGAGTCGAGTCACTGTTTTTCGGGTTGAGTTTCAGGTCGAGTTGAGTTTGATATTTGGCTCGCCCATGCGACTCGTCTTAGCTCGTTTTTAGTACATTTAAAATAAGCCAAAAATAGACCCAAAAAGTACTGCATTCGTGAAACTTTGGTAATAAGTTTGTAAAGTATGCCCAGTCCAAACCACTGAAGCTAGACAAACAAAATTTGATATGCTGAAGTATCATCAAGAGTAGATTACGGGACAATTACAAAATTTG
>JAGDQP010004369.1:27283-50668 GCA_022664845.1 Lepisma saccharinum
TATTGGATTAAAGATGACGATTTTCTCCAAATTTTGTATTTTTTTCGCAATCTGCTCTTGATGATACATCATCATATCAAATTTCATTTGTATAACTTAGGTGGTTTGGACTGGGCATACTTTACATTTATAGATGTTTTTCCGCAATTTTTTATTCAAAATGGCGACATTTTCAAAATGTTTATGTAAGTAACTTTGTAGAAAATTTACTTGCGAATCCTCTCAAATTACCAATTTAAAAAATGTTCTCTAAAACCTTCAGGAATGGAGTTCTATGCTAAAATCCACCTTTCAACCGCCAGATGGCGGCGCGAGCAGCTGTCCTCCAACCCAAGGTTACAAATTTGTCATTATAGTTAGGGCTCTTAAGTGTACAATCGTGCCAAATTTTAAAACTCCTCAACCTTTTGCACCCAAAAAGTACCTAATGACTGGACTATATGGGGATGTCATGTAATATTCGGACAGATAACTGATAATTTTCGGATATCGACTAATATCCGGATAACGGGTAATATTCGGATAACGGATAAAATCCGGATGGTTAAATAGATACCGGATAATTTGTCATCTGGTTGTCAGGAAATCCATCCCAAGAAGACAGCATAGAGACATTAATACTGTAGGACTTGGCTCGAATAAGCTCGACTCGAAACTCGAGTGAATTTGGAGTCGAGTTTCAAGTCGTGTTGGACAATATTTGCCGAGTTGAGTTGAAAGATTTCTTTTAGGAGTCGATTCGAGTTTAACGTTCAAGGCCCTGGCCGCAAACTTCCCCATTGCTGTCCCAAGCCTTAGGCCATAGATCCTGTTAGGCTTAAAAAAATTCAAATTTGTAAGTAATTATATTCTCTATCACTCTTCTGCCAGAACTCGTTTGAGCCATGACTAGTCTCATTATCTGGGTTTGTGGACGTTAGTGCTTCTTAGATGAAAACTACAATACTTTTTTAGTTAAACACAATAGCCGTGTATGTTTGGTCTTCCTTTGGAACTTATCTGGAGCACGGAGAATGGGAAATAATTGGAACAGTGTCTAGAAAATGACAGAGAGCACAATTCTATGAATTGTTATGGTAAAGACGGGACAAACGTAAGCTTATTTTCAATGATAGCATATCTATTTGAAGCCATGAGAAAATGAAACATACAACGAAATAAAGGTACATCATACAGCTACGCATTGACACGTGGACATACATTTTACGACATGTTGATTCCAAAGGAATACACAAAATATGAAGTGGTTCAAAATGTCCATATACCCCTAACACTGGGGGTAGAAGGACACTGATACTGGGGCAAATGGACACTTGGACAGTCACATAAATAATCATCAGAATCCATATAACACTGATCCATTCGAACTACGGGTCATTGCCCTTAGTAACACAGTTTACATGAAACCAAAAAGAACACATAATACACTGGACCCAGCTTTCACCTTGCTTATATGCTTTTCTACATGCACAACAAATGTTGCGCAAGTCCGCTTCCATTCTAGATGTTCGCTTGGTTGATGGTATGGAGGAGAAGTTCTTTCGTTTCTTTTCTTCGAGTTCACGTGAATGATGCTGATCCTAAGCGACTCATTTCGATGTTCCTGAAGTGCTGGGAAGAGAACTCAGAGATGCAAAATTCACTTCCACTGAGGATTGATATGTACAGATGGATGTAGATCCCGAAGCTGGTGTGTCAAGATGCATCGCTGTTCCATCGTCTCGTGAAGATGATGATGGTATACCTACTTGATCCATTGTTGTATTTAGCTGTGCAGTGGTGACTGGTGAAGAATATACAGCTGAGGGTAGAAAATGTCATCCGAAAGTTTGTTGGGGTTGAAAGGAAATATACCGCAAGTCGAAAACTCATTTGAAGCAGTTTCAACTGATGCCACACGATGCTTCCGTTAAAATTGGTCCAAAGGCAGTTTTGCTAATTCCTTTTTCAGAATATCGTTGCACATGATTGCGGCATGCGTGATTATAATATGCTTTCAACGGTGCGAAAAAAGATACATCCAATGGTTGAAGTACGTGGGTGCTGTGGTGAGGAAGGGAAACCATCTGGATGTTGTTTCTAACAGCCTTCTCTAAGGTTGATACATCTGAACAGTGAGACGTCCATCTAAGATGAGAATAACATCCCTAGATGGTTCATGGTCAATTAATTGATCGATGAATTATGACAACTGCTCCCACTTCATATACCCACTCTCCGACAGCACTACTTTGCTACCAGGTGGCATGTTCATCTTGAATTCGTCTTTCATTCGTTGTTCTTTAATGATTACACATGGAGGAACATACTGATCATTTGCTGAAACACATGCCATTACACTAACAGTCTCACCCTTTTCCCCTGGTGTTTGACATTGGACTGCATGTTTCCTACATCTCGAAATTAGTTTCTTTCGGTTTTGTATATTAGTTGCAGATCAGTCTCATCACAACTGAAAAGTTTACTTGGTTCATTCTGCAAGTTATACCGCTCCATGAAACTAGCGAGGTTGTCATAAAAGAGTTTCACATTCTCCAGCGTTAAATTTCTTGCTCTTGCAAATGATAAGCCTGATGCTACACGAAAACTAAGTTGTTTGTGCCGCGACAAGAAACCTCTCACCCAGTCCCTTCCGGCCATTTCAGTTTCGTTATTAAACGGGTGCTTATAATTATTTACTACTCCAAATCTGTATACAAGCCTTCTCAGCTCTTGAATAGTTAACCCAAAACCAATGTTGTCTAATGCAAGGAGATGTTTTTTGAACTGGTTTTCTATGTCCTTCGAAAAAGTTGTGTGTGTAGCCCAAATATCTTAATATTCGCTACCACCCGTCTTCTTAGTGTATTCCAGGGTACGTTAAATGATTTACGAGCAGTTGCAAGAGGCATCTTGTCTTCTCCCACTGCTTGCACAGCTAGCATGGCATTTTCATCCTGTTTGCATCTATCTATCTGTACTTCGTTCTCGATGACGAACCATTTCTGTAACGAAACCACAATACCCCTTGAGTCTATTGTTTCGATATCTGCATGTTCTACTTACAAGCTACATATTTTTCCTGCAGGAAACATATTTTTACTTTGCAAAATAACGTTAACTGTAGCTTTTCATCTGCCCCTCAACGCTTATGTCCGCTTGTCCCCACTCAGTATTGAAGTATGTACTTACGATTTTCTCCAACAGGTGGCATGCACATGCAAGTGTTCCCATGCGTGGCTACCTATTCCCGCCCTGTACTATTACCAAAAAGCATTTCGCCTCTTGCCTTGTGTTTACGTACTAATAGCTTAAGATACAACATATAAACCTTATACCAGTGTTCTGTACAACTTACCTTACTTTTCCTTCTTCTCGTCTTTTGCAAATACACAATTTAACACTGAATATATACCGTCTCTTACTCAGCATCAGTCTTCCACACACATATCTCTACTCAAACAGTATGACAGATGCTCAAACAGGATTGGAAACTCTATATTTTTATTGCTGCTAATTTTCTTAGCAGATGCCCGTTCCCCCCCCCCCCCGTGCATTTGCCCCAACTTTACAATACAAGGTAAGAACTTCAATGTCTAAATTATTTTGGACATCATTTTCGATAACCTATGATTGCATTCTTCCAAAGCTTACGGAACATAGTTGTATGCCTAAAAGTAAAATAATAAAATGTTAGTGAAGTTGTTCAAATTAAAGTGAAATTGAACTTCGGTAGTTCTATTCTGTACACTTACATGAAGAGAAACAATAAATTAAAATATATTTCCGTTACTATTGACACATTAACACATGCAATGACACGCATAGCTTTTACCATTCCCTGTATCCGGTTTATAAAACATATAAACTTTTTAAAAAGCCAGACTTGCAAGACCAAGACCAAGATCAAGACTGGGCGAGCAAGACCAAGACCAAGACTGGGTGTGCAAGACCAAGAACAAGACCGCTACGGTATGTGTGAATTAGCCTTCACCTATAACTTAGTACTACTCTACTCTAGGCAACTCCGGAAATAATTGAGAAACCAGTAGCAGAAATTTGAATACATATTCTTGCAAAATGAAAAAAGTGTACACGAAATGGAATTATCAGAACAAAATATTACGCAGACAGTCAATTGCAATTTATGTAATCTACCGTACAAGACCTTGTTGCGACAGAACAATGAAACAAATCGTATTTTTTTATTTAAAGTTTATTATTTGATACAAATATGCCTTTGGGAGACTTCATCATTACAGAAAATCATATGCAATTCCAAAAGTACTCGAATAACCTAAAGTTTACCTAAATATTTTCATAATTGCCTACAAGATTTTGAGAGCCATCTATCGGTCTCAGAAGTCAGTTTCATTTTCTTTAGTAATTCATAACGACAACCATAACGAATAGAGATAAAAAGTGCGCTGACTTCTACCTGTTATTCAAGGAGTTCCACAGTTCTGCCGCTTGAGAGCGCGAGGATCGTAACAGGCGTGTATCCAGTTACTAATTCTTCAATCAGACGCTTCAATCAGAAGCTTCAATCAGATAAATGTTTTAACCATTAATAGTGTTGAAAATTGCTAAAATGAAACTACTCGGAAACTAAACCCAGAATACCAAGATTGGGAAAATCACAGGCTTTAATTACAAACTCCTATTGATGAGTTTAATGTCAAAGAGATATTTAAACATACAGTAATTAAAAAGTATGTAATGATTTCTACTATTATATTTATTTGAATAAATATTCATTATTTGAAATTATATCATTTTTAATGATTCAGTCACGAAACCAATGCCTAAACAATCGAAAAAAGTTAATTCGTCTTCAGAAACCTATCATCGGATTGCCGTAGCACAGAGAATGTTAGAATGGAGTACACTTTATCCACCATTGATGGCAGCAATTTTGCGAACATTGTCATCTAGCGCTAAAATATAAATGACATTGTCACAAGTCCATTCGTTGCGTGCGTTTGACGGTATTCGCGGTGAAAAGATTTGTGAAAAACAGTCGAATACGTGAGGTATCACGCCACCGTAAATCTCGCTGTCGAAAAGAGCAAAGCAGAGTTTCAAATGCAGTCTGTCAGAACTTATTTCAAAGTTTTCTTGTGTGGTGCTCAACAATCGAACAAATCTGACCATGATAAATTTGGAACTGTGTTCAAGATTAGGAAAGTCTTCATTACATACCTGCATTGGAAAATTCTGCTGAGTTTAATACAACAGAGAGATGTTTGGTTTATCATTTGACCGAATATGTTCTAAAAATGTGTTACTATGTTTATTAACTCCAAACTCTGTAACAAACTTCATTAAAATCTAGTCTCTTGAAGCTATTCTACGAAAATATTCAATGCTTACAAAAATGGTTCAAGTATGGCGCAAGGAGTAACATTTGCCTTTCAACTCGGCCATTCCAGATCGTTTTTGAAATATTTCCTTAAACTGATAGAAAACTTCACGGAAAAAAATTGTTCTGAACACGAGAAGTAAAATGACATTTTGTTTTAAGTGCTTTGACAGTATTTGGTTACAGAGTGACACAGATCGTGGAAGTATAATGTAACTTTGAACATAAAAACGATATAAAAACACCAAGCTTCAAAACCTTTAAAGTCAGTATGGTAACTAAAAACTTTCAGACGAATGAGTATACAACTTATTATTTTCAAATAATTATTTGATAAAATTTCGTATTTAAACACAACTAAGTATTTTAAATAAAACGTATCTCTTTATTTATTAAATTTATATTTCATTACATAGAGTGATAGCAAATCAGGTCTTAATTCACTGCCCACTTCTGCAAAGCGCCGCGCAGCGGCAGTTTCGTGCAAGGTACGTAAGTCAGCACAATATTTAATTTCTATTTGCTCTGGCGTAACTGTAATGGAAAACAAAGGTCTCTTTATGCTATTGTTCTGTTTATCGTGATGAATGTGGCGGATATTGAGAAAATTTTATGTGATAAACATTTAAATTCTTTTTCAAGTACGTCCGTAGATTAGTTTGCTTTTTGCTTATAGAGAAAGCAGCATAAAATCAGGGGTGGTCCTCCATTCACGCGATCAAGTTGCTAAATTATTACGTTTTCTGAAAACAAAACGACATATTTGAATGTATCCTCTTTGAGGATTGATGAGAATTAAAATATTTAGAATAGGCAGTTGCAACAGTAATGCGAATATTAAATATTTATTCATTTAAATAAATAATGCACTGCATCCCAATGAATAGTAACTCCCATAAACGTACAGCACAAGTCCAAATTGCAAAAAAATTTCATTTGCAACGGATCAGCAAAATCTAAGACGTCAACCGTTATTTCGCTACTTATAAGGTGGACTGCTTAGAGATTTTGGGGGTACACTAAGGGTCGTTTCTAGTTACAAGATATGAACGGTTATTCCAATCAGCGAAATTGTTAAAATCGTCGTCATTAACCTCATTGTGGATATATCATCTGTGTGTCCAGTGAGTAACTGGTACTTTCAGACATTCTAAGAGTTTGACATCAGCGCTGTAGCCACAGCAATACGAATAAGCACTTTTGGTACAGTAATACCAACGAGTTCGTAGTCTGGACATTTCTTTTCCCTACAGAAAAGACTTCCCTCGGAATGAGATAGGGTGATCAAAGTAGTAAATATAGCGGCATACCCCTGCCAATCCAAACATTGTGGAATGTTTCATGCAGGGAGGTATTGATATTGATGACAAGGTACGCAGGACCATAAATCATGTAGGAACCACCATCGCTGCCTAATTGAAATCAGTACATTCTCCAAAAGCTATGATAAATTCTTGCGTAAAATGGTGGTACTAAGTCCCACCACGGATTTGGTAAATTTAAAAGCGAGGCGTAAACATATGGTTTTGAATAATTCTACATATGGTAGAGTATAATTCTAGATTATACTTTAAGTCATGTTGACTGGGAAACACAAAAATTGTCTAAGGATTTGCAAAACCCAGCATAACTATTGCGACTTGAAATCCTCTATCTTGACAATTGGACCTCATTTGAATAAGAATCGAATATTGTAAAGTCAGGGATAGCTGAAGTTTACTGCAGAAATCATTGGTCAACTTCGTCTACTGGAGAAATCCTTCAACGGGAAGCGACCTTAGAAGACACCTCGTGTACCATCTGCAGTTTGAATGGGCACATCACCTCGTCGTGTAATACGCGTCACACAATACAATTAATGTAGTGTGAACCCTCTGGTCTATAGAATATGTTTCAGAACTGTCTCCAATTCGTTGTTCGAATTTTATTTATGGCCTTCAGACATCTGAGGCTCAGGTCGGGATGAGGAGGGAAAGGGTGCGAGAAGGTGTCGGCCAGGGCCTAAGTTGAAGGTACCATCCTGGCATGTGCCTGGTGTGACTGAGGGAAAGGCCTGGAGAACCCCCAGTCACGATGGTCGGATAATGGGATTGAACCCACGACCTCCCGAGCCAACGCTCTACCACTCAGCCACGGCCTTTCGGTCCTGATTCGTTGTATCACGCCTCCTGAAACTGAACGATTTGTGTACTAGGAGATGCTCCGATTTCCTACTCAGATGGTCGAAGAGAACCTTTTAACCCAAGTTAGACATCAGCGAATTGAAACAAGTCGTGAGACTACACTCTCATATTCAAGGAATGCTCTCCGTACAGACCCCTAGCTGCTTGGCGGTTACTTCTTTTCATAAAGGATTTGCATGTCAACCAGTGCAGGTAAAGTAAATGCAATCATCCAGTATCCTTCAAATTTGTAAATCGTTATTTAAATTCAACTACCTAACCAAAGTTACAGGAAGATTATAGTTAAATATTTGAGGAATGTTCAACTTTCTTATCAGTACTATCACGACACTATGTTGGCAAGATGAAACCAAGAACCGAATGCAGAATTACGCTGTAAGCATTTCATTGACTGTAGAGGTGGTCTCTGAAGTAAGAAAAAACATACCAATCGTACCAGAATGAAAGTTATTTGCTGTTGTGGACCAGAAGTCTTTTTTTTTTCAATACAGTCCGTATCAAGACACTGTAAATTGACTTACACAATTTTAATGTTCCTTATTGTATAGTTTCTTACCAAGGTTTTGTGGTTACGGTCACTGACTTGGGATAAGAAATGGGATTGCGGTGTGTATTCGAATACCACTCACACTGACAATTTTTGTCAATGTTTCCCTGCCTCATCAGTCTACTGTCAAGATGTTCGGAGTGACTAGAATACAGCAAAAACTACCTTTCCCATTCCTTCGTAAACGGCAACAGAAAAGACACATTTAGACGAGAAGGTCAATAGCGTTCATACACTGTAAAGCTAAAAATTTAAAATTACAATAACTTTCTTTCAAATACCTTCTTTAAAAACTCACCTTTAATGTTAAATGTTCGAACATGAACAATTTAGTTTTAAGGGAAATAACGTAAAATTAGTTCTACGTTTTATTCCACAGCGGCACATAAAGGAAGAGTGAAAGTCACTGATGGATCTGGGCTGGCAGACCTCTAGTCTGATTCTGTGAAAATTAATAAAAAAAAGACATTATAATTTGGATTTAGAAAACAGCCGTAACATAAAAAGCCTCATCATGGTCCCTCCTTCATAATTCAAGGCTCTGAATAAGCATCCAAAAGCTGAGAATAGACTGATTTCCAGCATTTTTGAAAGCACCTGATGATCACAAGTACACAGATGTCATTTTTACAATGAATTCAATAACACACATTTTAAACAATGGTTCTGATTGAATGGATTATTTTAGTCTTGGAGCGTGGAACCGCGCTTAGTCACCCTAGAGCTCTAAGCAACATACTTTGTAAGCTCCCCTAGCAGCTAAACCGTAAATCTACTTGATGTTTATTACATAGACAGAGAGCAATATTCCTCTTTACCTCGTCTACCATTCTGATACTTCAAAACAGTCACTCATTACAACAGAAATTTCGTGTGGGTAGCCAAAAGTACATCTTATCAATTCTGATAATTTCCTCTTAATTGTAAAATAATACGTACGTGCGATTTTTCACTAAGTAACATCTACAAACTTAATACATATTTTGGATTGTTATTGTCGTTGTTAGATAACTGAATAGTACTAGAATTAAGTTAATACTGCCGCTAATGTGCTAATAAATTTTCTATTTTAATTGCTTTTACTTGTCTTCATTCTTTCAACACGAAGACAAGATTTATATAAACTTAATTAAGCGTCGGTCCTGCACTCTATTAAACATTAAGGTGTTGTCATAATATACATTTATTAGCAGTAAATATAAAAATTCTTGTGATTAATGTTAAATAAGCTTAACGCACAAGTAATGGACACTTTAAATGTGCTTTTTCACCGTTATAATTTTTAACTCAAATCCAGTTCAAATGTGTTGATTAAAAGAAGAAGGCTACACCTTCTCCATGCTTTCTTGTAGTGATTTCTACCCATTATTTTCATTCACTATTTCAGAGTAAATGACGTTTTTGTCTAACTTTTTTGTACCAGTGATTGGCACGGAATAACTTGGATTTTCCAGCAATGGGCATACTGTTTAACGCAAAATAATTTAAATAATCATTGCTGATGTTTCGAATATGAGTACTCAACAAGATTATATATTTACTGTTATTCTTCGATTATCTGGTTGTTTCATGGAATACCGTTGAGTGATCATTACGAAGGTCCTGGGTTTGATAACAGCAGTCAACTATTCTTACTGAGGTTTTAACAGTTTTCCCCCCCCCCCTCAGTCATAATAGGCAAATGCTGATGACACCTTCAACTTAAACCTGCTCGATTCCTCCCTGATTACTTACCTCTACCCTATCCTGTCCTGAGCCATATATTCCTTGTGGCCATAAAAATGCAAAATTCTAAGTTGTAATGAATACACTGCAAAAAATAGCTGTGTTAATTCAAAACTATGCGGTGTCCCAGCGTGACTACCACTTTTGTGTGTTAAATCAACACAACACGGTACTGTGTTGATTTCGGTACTGTGAAAAAAAAAGTTACGGCTGCAATGAAATTTGAACATGAGTTGTTCTGTTAGAAGTCGAGCGTCTTACCGACTTGGCTGTGTACATGTGTTGTGTTGATTTAACACACAAAAGTGGTAGTCACGCTGGGACACCGCATTGTGTTGAATTAACACAGCTATTTTTTACTGTGTAGTGTCCAATACTAAAACAAATCACTTCAGTAATAGCATACCCGCGTCCATCATTGGAAAAAGTGAAACCAAAAATTTCCTGCCCCCCGCCCCAAAAAAAAAACAGTGGTCATGAAGAGTAAATAATAATTTCAAATTGAAATAAAACAACTAACAGCATTATGATTTCGCCCTCGGAGTGGCGGAGAGTTTAGTGCGCTCGCCTTTTATGCGCCTAGTCATGGGTTCAATTTCCGCTAAGGGTTATTAAACGGTATGGTTTAGAGCCCACTTTACCAAAAACTGTATTTTCCTTAGAAGCTCACCAGATTGCTTAGGACATTAATAACAACTCAATCAACCAAGGATTTTAATTTCAACCTAGTAATGAATAGTGAGTGTCGAAAACTGTACAGAAACTTACTTTGCCGTATCCGTAAATGGACAGCCACTGCTTTGTAGAACAAATCTGAGTTATTGTGGGTTTGGCCATTTATGTGAATGAAACAAACACATTTCGTAATATATAATAGTGCAGAATAACAAAATTATTCGATAATGTAATTTCATGAATGAAGAACGAAGGCTCTTACCTTAATCACTTCCTTAACAGAATATATGAAAGAATAGATGCGACCATGAAACAAACCTCAACATCATGTCAGAAATACGAAATGAAACCAATGATGAGCAATTAATATTCAGTGGCACCAGAACATAATATATTAAATTTTACCACGTAGGTGAAATGATTCCCACCCTTGAGAAAATCATATTTTACAAATTTTCTGTTCAAGTGTCATTACTGGTACATTGTCCATTATTGATGCGTTTACCTTAGTTTAACCAACACTCCGAAGGTGTTTTAGGAATTCAAACGGAAACTTCGTTGTTTTATAGAGAAAAACGATGTTACGAGTATAACCACCAATACGATGGAATAACGCAGTAACCGTGTTGTCAAAGGATTGGTGTATAATTACATTACGATTTCAGCACTTGACATATATATATGAGGAGGTATTGAAATGTTCGTGCAATCCCCTGGATACTAGAAACCCTGTTGGACATGTGTATTGTAGCTTGGTCCTTGTAGGTTAAGCACGTATTTTTTTCTTTTTCTCTTATTTATTTTTGTACTTTTCTTTAAGGTAAATTAAGAAAAGTGTCATGTTTAAAAACCGCATATAGAAAGGAAAACCGTGATGGTATTCAAGTGGAAACTGCATTTTACTACTGGTCATACGATGATTTGCAATGGACTAGAAAAGGAAAATGTTCTGTCATAGATGATGACTATAAGGACTCTGGACATGAATCCATCTAGATTAGCATTCATCACCAGCTACACCTTCATAAAATTTCAACACTATGTATATAACGGTTACTCACCCCTGATATGAACTCACCTTCTATTGTTTTATTAGACTCTAAGTGAAGGTGTAGTAATAATAGTATCAGTAGTAGTAGTAGTGATGGAAGTAGTCAGAACACTATCTTCGTATGATAAGGAACTATATCATCGTCTATGGATTACCAAGAACAACTATAAATTATTACTGGACTAGAATTTTTCAATCTTGCCCAGCAGATAACTAAAGGTGTATTCATCTTAACTCAAAGACTTGCATACCTTAATAAACTGAACGGTTCATTTATTTCACTCCTTCGTAGACATTTAATAGTAGAATTAAAATTCGTAATAGCTTCTTCATCGCAGTTTTGTTATCGTAAAATATTACTTTTTGTGTAACAAAACCTTTCAATGTATCATGTAATATTCCTACAATATGAATATCACAGTGAATTGACTATTACTACAGGTAAACACTTCTGTTTACTTAGTCATTTTATCAGTTTCAGACATTCTTGTAAGAACTACAAAAAGGTGTTTATAGCAACCCCTATAAAGACAAGTGAGGTCAGAAACATTGTAAGCAGATCGTACTTATAAAACATCGTAATTCGAACAATTGACCTTGAATTCGTCATATCTCTCTTTTAACATAATTCAAAATTCCTCACTCGTTGCTACTATAATTAGTATTTGTCTCTTTTTTTTTAAAAAAAAAACATCTAATTTAAAAACACTGTGTACAAGTATATAAAGCGTAATGTTTTCTTAAAACGAATATAAAGTTTGAACAATGAAATTAAGTCAGTTTCATTCATGTAATTATCTAGTCAACAACAATGATCTGTCCTCTAACCTGTTGGCGATCCAATTAGTTATACCCTTAAGGAAACTGTTAACTTCCATGCATGATCATTTGGCAATTAGCTTAGCAAGGAACATCTCGTAATTCCCATGAAGATTACTAGACACATATCAATTCTTGATCATGTAACACTTCTTACTAACATTCATTGAAACCCGTATTTAACAATACAAAATATTTACTCTCTTTCCCCTTAGATTACGTCAAGTGAAACTAGGGATGGCAATCCGCTCGGCTCGAGCGGTGAGTCTAACGCTCGAGTCGAGTCGTCGCTCGAGCTCGACTCACTGTAACCGAGTTGGAGGGTGAGTCTCTCTGAGCAGCGACTCGGCTCGACTTGAGCACAAAGTGACTACCGACTCGACTCGAGCACCTACTGAGCGCCGACTCGACTAGATTCGAGCACATAGTGAGCGCCGACTCTAGTAGGTACTGAGCACCGACTCGACTCGACTCGAGTCGAACGAGTCGTTGACATGGAAATAACTCGAAAAAAAAACTTTTTAAATACATTCTTTTCTTAATCAATTCGTACTAAGAAGTAAATAATAATAATAATAATTTTGTTTATGCATGACTAAAAAGAAAAGAATGGGGCGCGTCATTTCAAGAATTTATGAAGTGATTGTATATGAGAGAGCGCCCCATGATTTTCTTTTTAGGCATGCATAAACATTATTTTCCTTTTTAGTACGAATTGATTAAGAAAAGAATGTCTCTAAGAAGTTTTTTTATTATTTTGTTATGTTAATTTAGTTTCACTATTTGCTTTTTCTTTCCTACTAACTTTGGAAACAACGATACTAGAAAGCATGATAGTCGATGTGAAGTTAGTTTATTGATCTTCTTGGCAAGGCAATTTGTTGTTCTAAGTGTTCTCGAATAACTGAACAAGTAGAAACCGAGATAGCTGTGTATAAATTATGAGGTAAGATAACTTTGCATTACTATGATATCGTCCACTGACTATTTTTCCGACGGTTATGTCAATCCGCTCGGCTCGAGCGGCGAGTCTAACGCTAGAGTCGAGTCGTCGCTCGAGCTCGACTCACTTCAACCGAGTCGCAACTCGAACCTCTCTAAGCAGCGACTCGGCTCGACTCGACCACATAGTGAGCGCCGACTCATCTCGACTCGACTCGGGTAGGTACTGAGCATCGACTCGACTCGAGTCTGACCGAGTCGCGACTCGAGTCGAGCGAGTCGTTGACATCCCTAAGTGAAACCTATGAAATGGTTTATTATATAAGTATTTATGTTTCTTTACGTATTTTCTATTATCGTGTTCCATCTATTGCTGAATTAAAGAATTCGGTGCAAAAACAAGTTGACAAATTTTCTAAATATATATATATCATTTTTATCTCCGTTTTCCACGTACTGATCATAATGCATTGTTCGATGCAAAATGCAGTTACAATAAGAACAAAATGTACCACAATTAGAATCTTGAAAAATGGCTTATGTTTCTGTCTTAAACGTGATCGCATCAACAATGAGTCAAGCGTAGCAGTTGACTGTTTATTGTACCAATAAACCACCCTTTATTTTATGAAAATATGAAGACTGCAGTAAAAGCAGATGATAATGAAACTGAAAACTAATGAAATTTTAGCCTGTAATGCAATTTCTTTATTTGAGAGCATCAGTAAAGATATATTTTGTAAAGTATGAATATAAGATTTAACTGAAAATAGTATATTCCAGTTGAAAATACAATTATTTTAAGCAAATTTCTAATTATTGTGTGCAAGGTTTTAAGATATGAATATGAAAGAACAACGTTTTGAAACTTAAACTGTATGTAACCGTGTAATATCGTTTGTGACTGTGGTTTCACAATCTTAAAGGTTACTGTGTCTCGGTAGAAGGAGCGCACACAGGGAAAAGTCCAACTCTGTGAATTAAGTACGTCATACAGGGGAAAGCCAAACTGAATTGAAGTGAGTGAAGATTAAGGCGTACGCGTACTGAGAATTCGTACAGAAAAGAAAACCAAACATCGTTAAATTACAGTGGAATGAGTATATCTTTTATTACGTTTTTGGCATAGTATAAATACCTGTTAAACGATACTAATATTGGACGATTCAAATCTATCATCTCAAGTATTACAGTGTTGTGGAAAAGTGTATTCTTCTCATCTTGTATTGGAATAAAAACTATTGTCTGGATTCTAGTAGGATCCTTCCAGCAGAAGTGTTTTTATGTAAATCTTATCCTGATAAATTCTAGCAAATATCAATCCAGTTCATTCAATCTGCTTTGCTCTCGCAGTGTGCGCTCCTTCTACCGAGACACAGTAACCTTTAAGATTGTGGAACCACAGTCACAAACGATATTACACGGTTACATATATTCATAACTTTGTGTTAAGATAGCAGCAGTTCCAATGGTTGAACCATCAACTATAATGATAAAATCTTTCGTCATGTCTGGATGTACCAAAAGTACATTTTTACTGATTTCGTGCTTCAGTTCTTCAAAGCAGTCAGTGTGTTCAGGCAACCAGGTCCACTTTTTTCCTTGTTTTAGTAACTGGTACAATGATGCTGATTTACGAGCAAAGTCGTGCACGAACTTGGCGCACCACTGAAAAAATCCTAACGTCCTTTGCAACACTTTGATAGTGGTTGGCCTAGGTAGTGATTTTACTAATTCAACATATTCTGGGTTCTTCGCTATTCCTGCAGGTGTAACCATAAATCCCAAGAAGCTTGCCTTTGACACCATGAATGTGCACTTTTTCAAATTAGCAGTCATGTTCGCTTCTTCCAGTTTGCCTAGCACCAGGTCTAACAATTCAATATGTGTCACCGGGTCTGTTCCTGGAACCAGAATGTCATCCACATATACTAAAATTCTTTCAAGGATGGCAGCTCCCAATACTCTCTGTAGGGCAGCCATTAAACACGCTCCGCCGTTCTTGTATCCGAATGGTACTCTGCAATGCCGATACATCTGTCCTTCAAAAGAAAAAGCAAGAAGATCCCTGCAATCGGGGGTTAACTCAATTTGGCAGTAGGAATGTACCAGATCGAGAGACGTTGCACAGGTCATTCCATTAAATCTTGCGAAGAGATCGTCTACACGTTCGACCTTTAGATTTGTTAATGAGACAAACTTATTGAGTTGCACCAAATCGAGGCACACTCTAACCTCATCAGGATTTTTCTTTTTGACTACCACCAATGGATGGTGATGCTTGGATACTGCCGGCTCAATGATACCATGATGTAGCCACTTTTGAATCTGATCCCTCACCTTATCTCGATAGCATAACGGAATTGGATAAGGTCGCTTTACTATGGGGTCTTCGGTGGTCACCTGGATTGTATACCTAAATTTGTTGCATTTTCCATGGAAGTGGGCGAAGACTTTTCTTCTTTTCATAAGTACTTTGAACAACATCTCCTTGTGTTCTGGGGCAATAGATGTTTTCTCCACTACTTCTCTAACCTCTTCTGGAGTAGCATATAGACTTTCATCCCCCATCTTTTTCTTAATTTGCATAGCCTCCACTCTCTTCGGACGGCAAGCCGAACATTGAGTTTCACTAATGAACGGATCATACAACGACTCCATAATTGCTTGGTCCTTTACTTGTGCTAGCGTAACTCGTTTTAGGTTGCACTCATCACCTTGCGACAATCTAGCTACATCATACGTTACTCCTTGCTGCATTAAGGCGATGTCCCAGCTATTTAACACCTCCTTCTTTTCTTCAAATTTACATCCACATCTACGACTTCCTTGTGTTACTCGTTGGTAAGCTCTTTGGAGTGATTAGTGTGCCCCAATCCGCGACTTACATACGTAGTGGCGCTACTACTAACCAACGCGACCTCAATAGAGCTGACGAAGAATTATATCCCAGGCGCTAACAGCAGCCAGTGGGTAGTTTGCTAACTTTACAGCTGTAGAATACCAAAACTAGGTAATATAAGCATATAGAGGGTTATTCCTATCCTCTGTTTCCTCTGACTGTTCGATTTTTTTTTTTTTTTTTTTTCGCGAGAGGCATAAGGCCTCTTTTGTTAGTCACCGGAGTGACTAACACCCACTAGAGGGTTACGCCCTCTCTATAGGGAAGGGATGTATAGGAGAGGAGGATGAGTAGGATTGGGGGTGGTCTAAGGGAGATTACAAAATGTATTTATCCTTTATTTTATTAATATCTTAAATAAATGGTTGCCATTATAAGCATTACGCTTATAATCATATGTTTAGTTCAGGATCCATGATGATTATGATGGCTAATGAGTAATGGGGATGAAGTGCAATTTTACGTCACAAACATTAAAACGGACAGGCGAGGGTGAATCTTCTTACCCAGGGGCGACTCTGGGTGTGATGAGAGACAGATGAGCCCTTGTCGAACACTGATGGGAGACTTTGTTGTGATGGTGGTGATAGAAAATGTAATGAGAACGATGATAATGATAGGGAGTATCATTGTCTTATACTGCAGTTTCTAGTGGGTTTGTATGTACATATATGTAAGGACCGGAATAAGTAGGTTGGAGATTCATGTTGAGGACTGAGCGGGCTGCGAATTGGAGTTGGGATAGAACGTTGTTTCTTTGGAATGGATATAGGTTTTGCAAGGTAATGGTGATGAACGAAAGAAATTGGTCGATGGTAAGAGGTTGTGATGGGGAGAGGACTGGCGACTGGGATGCTTTAGTCTCTGGAGGGCGAAGAGGTAAAACGAGTCCTGGATTGTCTGGAGTAGGTTCTGGTCTGTTTTTACATTTGTAACTGTAGGTAGGATGTTGATGGTTGCAGGTATTGCATTTCGGTGGTTGGTTGAGATTTGGGCAGTCTTTGGTGCTGTGTAATCCTGTACAGTATCCACATTTTGGTGTATTTGGACACTGAGATGTTGTATGATGATTATACTGTTGGCAGTGTTCGCATCGTGTTGGTAGTGGAGGTTGTGAATGAGAAGGTTCTACTCTGTAACGCCGTCTATAGATATAGGCTCCAGATGTCAGTAGGTTAGTGATGGTTTCTGAATGATTGGTCAGGACACGCACCATGTAGCTAGGTGTGCCGAGTTTGGTTTTAATACGGATGCATTTTGATAGAAGATGGCCTTCGGTTTTGAGTTCCTGTATAATTTCCTCATCTGTTAAATCTGGAGTGACCCCTCGTATTACTACAGATAACATTGGTGCTCTGCGTGGAGGTGGTGGTTGTTTCAAGCTAGGAGCATTAAGTTTAGTGAATTTTGCAGAAGTTCCGAATATTTCCAGGCTATGTTTGTCTCGTAATCTTGTGGCTAGGTTAGGATCGGAAGATTTTACTATGATGCCATTACGTGTGTGAATGATGCGGACAATGAGGTCTCTTGATACATATTTCAGAAATTGTTGGAACAGCAGTTTGGTATTTTGAAATTTGGGGTCGAAGTTTGTAAGTAGATAGGAAGTAACTGAATTATTGGTAGATCCTAAGAGAGAGTCTGCATAATCACTGTGCGCCATTTCATGATCGGAACCTGAATCGCTGATAGTGTGCGTTTTCTTAGTCGGAGGAGAAGTTGATGATCGTCTGGAGTTGTCCATGCTGGATGAAGCTAGTTGATCGGTAGTGCGTTTTTGATGTGCCTTTGTTCTTGTTTTTATGGTAGCTGAATACGATGGAGGATCAGAATAAGGTGGTGTTGGAACCTGTTGTGGTAGATGATGTCTGCCAGAATGATGAGTAGTCATATTAGTTGAGAGTGTCCCCTGAGTGACTAGAGATAGACATAAAAATATAGTCAGAAATATCACATGTGACAGGACCGTCACAGTGACGTCGTTGAAGGATTTGTCGACAGTCGTGATGAATGATAATGGCAACTGTGGCTCCCCTAACAGACAGCAATAAGTCCTCTTGGTGATGTCGACTTGTTAAAAACAAAGTCCTCCACTGAAATCCAATGAGCAAAAAACTGGTACTAGAACTGTATGGCAACAGTGATTTTCCCAGATCTGTGTCCAACTGTTCGACACCAACTCTCTCACTACTACACAGTCGATGCAATAACTTAAGGCGTGTGGCGAACTTCAAAGCATAATATCATTATCAGATTTTAATTGAATTTGAAAGTTCTAAGTATGGATCAGCACGAAACATTATCTTTTATTAATAGACCAAAATTATTAACACAATTCTTCCTTATAATTAGTTTTTTAATGCTAACTTTTCACCATGTGTGTTCGTCCCCTCTAGCGGCCTTCTGAATAAGTTTATTTTCTGCCGCTTGAGCATTATTAAAAGCAAAATGAACATATTATTTATAATCAATGATTGGCGTAAATATTCACTTCTTGTGACGCTAATCTAGAACCTTTATACTCTTAATATCTTTTTAAAACAAATATAGATAACATATATACAAATAAGCAAACGCACAGAATATAAAAAGTTTATCGCGTGCCCTGTTTTTCATGTACAGGCGCTCCCTGTCACATGTATTGTAATGAAACTTTATTATTTCGTGGTAAGAACAACATTAACAAAAACATTTCACATAACACATCAGAGTCATCTTTTAATCGTAAACTTCTATAAGACTGCTTATCTAGAGATCATTAACAGATGTTTTTCAATGAATATTTGTTTTCTATTTTCTGCAACCTTTCTTCTAAATATCCATGTGACCAGTTGTTACACTAAACCTTTAAAATTGTTCTGTTTTGATACCATCTACATAGAAAGTATTTGTCTAAACAAAGTTAGCATCTATTGCTTGACCTTCAGATATATTCTTCAGCTAAAATTTCCATCTGAAGTGGAATATCTTCGTCTTCAAAGCAGCAGAGATAGGCTGGTTCAACTGACAAAGGAACGGTGTCTATTGAACGGATTGGTTCAGAACCCACTTTACCACGCACTGCAAGTCCCGTCCTTAGATCCTCTCCAGCTTTATAAGGACGTCAATAACAAACAACTCAATCACTGAAGACTAGTTGCGCTCGCCAACACCAACCAGGAGTCTGTAAAACATGCAATGCCGGTTGTTACAAATGTAACGTCAGTAAGCAGTTATGCAAGTATTGTTTGACTGAAAGGATGAAAATGTGACTAACGATCCTATTTCAAGGCATAAATTGGTACTCCTATTTCAAGGCATAACATAACTTAGTCGCCGATTCCTTTCAACCTAGTATCAATGGAGTTGCGATAGTTGTTAACAGGTGATAAATCTGGAATAACTGGGAGAAGCGAAATGCTGAGCATAACAGAGGTAATAGTGTAGGCAAAGGAACAAGTCATCACAATATTGAGGTGTATAGAATATACGTAAACTGCTTTTAATTACTTTTATGGTAAAAAGTTTAACGATTAATTTAATTCAGTCTATAGAAAAGTTTTGCTTCAATCTTTTTTCATAAGCATTTATTGCTACTCATAAAATTTCGGATGTAATCACGTAAAATTCACTACAGATAAAATTCTGGCATTCGAAATCGCTAATTTATACTATTACCACAGAGTTCTCTGTGGTATTACTGGATCTTATTTACAAGTAAATAAACAACAAGAATACGTTCTTTGAAAATTATGAATGCTTTAAACCTAGCCTTATGTATTTTTTGTGTATCCAACGATTAACGCAATGTGTCTAAATTGACCATCGTTTGCACTGTTTACGTTTGCGGCGGCGCGAAGATGGATAATACTATTTCGTTTGAAAATATTCTAATAAGGAAGATTTATGTGAACACTTGATACACATTGATTCAGTGTTTACATAAGGACAGCACACGATCTTTTGGCCATTGCTTTAACTACAATGTGTTTTACAGTCATAGACTTGGTTGACAGCTACTAGCTTAGCTCGTTGCAAGTCGGAGGGATGACGTACCTCGGCAAGCACTGTTTCGGGAAAAGGATTTGAGATGATAACGTACATAATATTTGTGTTGGTACCATACCGATATTTACGTGGTTAAACTGAAGGATAAATCTTAGTCAAGACGGCAAGCAGTAGAAATCGAACCTGCTTGCTTCCTCCACCACTGATCGTAAGACCACAACGTAACCCTTGGACCACGTTACATTCTTATAAAATTACCTTTCAGGTAACTATAAATTTCTCACGCCAAGAGCAAATGTCCAAAACTTTAACCTAAATTCCGCGAGACAATAATTCTCATTTACGTGTAATGACTTTGAAAACCAGTTTGCAAATTTTGAAGGAAATATTTACTTCAGTTTAAGGAAATGTTTGTTAGCACCTATTCCCTTAACATTGCAGGCCAAGGGACGTCATCCCTTAAATATGAGAGGGGTTTAAGCAACAGATTATATGGGAGCTTTCCAACATATTGATTGTAACCTCAAGAACTTTAAACAACAGTTGATCTTAATAACTTTTCCATATCTTTCGTCAGAAGCAATTAGATTTATACTAATTCGGTTCAACATAACAAATTACGCAGAAACCTAACCCCGGGTTTAAGCCGATTCAATTACGGAAAAAAATCTATGACAAAGGGATGTGTAACGAAGGTATATCATTAACTGAACGCTTGGACAAATCATTAAGACAAACATAACTGCAATTATAACAAAAATTATCCCTGTAATTACCTTGTTTCTCATAAATAAAAACTGAAAGCTTGCTTTCATTAATTCGAACAAAAACGAAATTAGGATAGTTTAATTTATTTTACAGTAATGAACAACGCATGCACTGGCATCTAGTGAAGAGCACAGCAAATATGGAAAAGTGAGAAAGAATGTATCTGATATGAGAGACATGATCGTTTATCGTTTCCCCTATCTCAACATTTTCCACAGGAGATCGGTGAAATGAAGCAGTCACTGCTTTTCCTACACACTGTTACAGGGTGCGACACTACCTTGTTTCGACATAGTAAGGAGAAGACCTATACTATGCTATCTCAAACAGTGGACTTGCGGACGTGCGGGCTTGCAGACAGTGGTAACCGTATTCAACTACCATGGAGGTTAACATGACACCATTTCAAAACCAGGAGAACAGTTTCTGCTAGCTCTTTACGGGGCATCACACAATGTCACATCCCTGAATCAATATCGTTACCATGCTTTTGTAAGAGCAGTTACTCGTGCCCCAGTACATACTGAAATGCAGTTGACTACACTTCCACCTACATTTGAAGCTGGATATAAGCATAATTTACGAGTGTATCACCAAGTTCAAGCATGGTATGGACGTTACTTGCCAGCCGAAAACTGGGATCGGAAGGTTGATGGAAATATTCTAGTTCCCACTAAAGCAAACAAGTCTCCAGCTCCAAATCATATTCTCCAATTGATCACTTGTAATTATAAGACTGGATGTGTAAGCTCATGTGCTTGCAGACGAGCAGGTATTAAGTATTCAGTGATGTGTGCACGATGTCGTGGAACTGCCTGTTTTAACTCTGAAAGAGAGGAACAGGAGTATTTTCTAGTCCCTGATTATCGATCTGAAGACAGATAACCGAACACACCTGAAGATGGATGAAATATGAAATTGATAGTGATAAGCATGTAAAGTGAATGTAGCCATCCTACATAAAATAATTAAATGTCGTTTCTATTCTTCGTTGTCTGAAACGACACCGAAGTTAATTATTTATATATGTTCAATCGTGACGGATATATCGTTCATTTATTAGTAGAGCTCGTCCTGAGTGAGTCTGCTTCATTGGCAAATTGAACCGCAAATCGTTGGATATAAAATCGAATTACTCGCACAGTTTATTAGATACAGTAAATATAAAGGCATCGGACGAAAGCTTACATAATGCTATTTTATGTTTACCTCAGTTGAAACTCTTATATTCCTCGTCGTTTATGAGAAATTTAAAGTTCAAAATTGAATAGGAAAAAAAATTTCCTAAATTTTAGAATTTAGAGCTAAATATCTCTAAATGTATGTGTTTTATGGAAAATTGTGTCTCAACATAAAACTATATTGTCTACGTTCTTTAAAATGACGCCAAAATTACATCTCTACGTTGAACCGTAACGAAGATATCGTTATTTTATCTGGGTAACTCGTTTGGCAGCGGCCACCATATTGATGACGTCATAAAAAAAAATTTCCTCCGCTCGGATTTCCGGGGACTTCTAGACACTTTCACCAATTTTCGTTTCTGTTTGAAATTTTAGCATTCTCAGTGCCAATTTTCCTGAACTAAATGTTATGATGTCATCGTACAAGAAACATCAGTTAAATATTTCAGAGTAAGTCCTAACAGAAAATTTATCAAATATTTTGCCGACAATAACATTGTACTTCAATTTATATTACATCCATTGGAAACTTGTTTAGAGAATTTTGCTTAATGGTAGTGCTTTCATGTAACACTATAGTTACAGAAATTTAAAAATTTGAACATATATGTGTTTTTCTACTTGATAATTCATGAAATACTTCGTATAGTAACTGTAAGAGTCAATCACAGTCAGTATACATAGATCCAGAAAATATGCTAATAGTACCACCTACTTCAGAATATATGAACTTGTAGGGGAATTTTGTTATAAAACTTTGTTCCAAAGTTAATTATCGGTATATTCAGCAGGTGAAGAGTAGACGAATTGTCTGTGGACCGGTTTGACTTTTATTATAGGTTCCGGTATCGGAAATAAAGTTATAATTAATATAAAGGGATGAATAAAGCTGAACACTTCGAGAGGTGATCATTTACATCAAAAATAATTACTTGTCGAGATACGACGTCATTTGTAACGATGCTCCTCCTCTGATGGTGTATAATGTGAAGGAATAGTTGAAGATGTCAAATGACTCAAATGCTGGAAGTCAAGTATTTAGGAAATTGATTATTTCATTTTCATATATGATGTTTCCCTAAAATAATGGCGGAAAATTTCGGGAAATTGACTCACACCAGTACGAGACGAAATCTTCTTTCAAAAACAAAATGTAAAAAGAAAAAAGCTTAGTTTCGACGGGGAAGTGACGCGGCATCATCACAAATGCGCTAGTATCTAGACAAATAATGCCGTAAAGTATTTCTCTCTAAAATATTTT
>JAGDQP010004369.1:50768-85733 GCA_022664845.1 Lepisma saccharinum
TGACTATGGGGATGTAGTTTACTCTGACCTTACGAATGAGCTAGCCATACGACTGCACCATGTTCAAAATGTTTGCGTTCGTTTTATATTTGAACTAAGATACTTTGATCATCTTTCGTCTTACTTTAATAAATTAGGATGGCTCCGCTTACATGATCGCCGTAAGTTCCACAAGCTCCTTTACAAAGTGCTCAAAAACAATGATCCTGCCTATTTTTTCTCACGCTTCCAGCAATTATGCGATTTTCATAAATTTAACACAAGATCTCGCAAAACTACCCTTCTTTAAATTAAGCGGCATAAATCAAACCTTTTTGTTAAATCTTTCACAGTCTCCTCTTGTAATCTTTGAAACAGTCTTCCTCACGCGATTAGGAACATGGATTCACTGGCAATGTACCGGAAAAGTGTTGATACACTGTTCTATAATTAGATGTCTCACCAGGCAATGAATCGAGCAAAGTTTGCTTCATGTTTTTTATCTATTATTATTCTTATAACAATTGGAAAAGTTTTGAAAAACTTTAATAATTAGATGCTTCCACCATGCAATGGCAAGGATTTTATATACCCGTACATCATTAGAACTACGAAGTTTTTCCTCCTATTTCTATTTTATTACAATGATTTATTTATTTATTTATTTCATCGACACAACAGGCCTTAATGCCTATTTATAGCGTCTACAATAATTGTTACATTGTTTTATTTAATAACACAAATAATAGAACATCTATACCCTTTTTCTTGTCCAAAAAGTTTCTTTTTCTTTCTCTTTCTCGTTTTTTTTTTTTTTTACAATATATTCTGTATTAATCTTTTGTACAGTTCTTCCGAATTTCCAAATAGGTCCACATTTGTACAATTCTTACCTATTGCATTATAAGTAGCACTAGTTCTCCATGTAGGTGACATATTTAATACGCTTGTACGAGCTTTTCTGCAGTAGAATAGGCCACTATTTCCCTCGCGCGTTCTGAGGGATGGGACCTTAATAATTATTTTTTCTATTAATTCGGTACAGTCTATATTATTGTGCAAAAGTCTGTACAAGAAGAGTAGGTCGTTTAATGTACGTCTTTGATCAAGTTTCTGAAATTTAAAATTATCGATTAAATTATTGTAAGATTCGTATTTCGGGTAGAAACCAGTCCGTTTGTATGTGAGAAAACGTAAAAATTTGCTTTGTACGTGTTCGATCTTCTGGCAACTAGCTTTCATAGAGGGATTCCATATAAGTGAGGCATATTCAAGTTTGGACCTAACATAGGAATAGTAAAGAGTTTTCAAAGTGCTATCATTTGCAAATTCTTTGGTTGTCCTAACAAGAAATCCTAGGTTTCTATATGCATCATTGGTCATATTTACCACATGTGGCGAAAAGGTTAGTTTACTGTCGAATGTAACACCTAAATCTTTAATTGTATCCAATTTTTTTAAGCTTATTCCATTGATCGAGTAAGTGAAATCGTAAGTTTTTTCCCGTCTGCTATAGGTCATTGCTTTACACTTACCAATATTTATTTCAAGTCGATTCCTAGAACACCATTTCAGTATACTGGTCAAATCCTGTTGAAGCAGTAGACAGTCATCCAATGACTTTACATTAACAAATATTTTTAAGTCGTCTGCAAACAACAGCTTACGAGAATTTTGAATATAGTGTGGTAAGTCATTAATAAATAATAAAAACAGAAGTGGACCAAGATTAGATCCCTGAGGAACACCGGAACCGACATAAAAGCAATTGGTTTTATATTCTTTATAAAGAACGGATTGTCTACGGTTACTTAAATAAGACTTGAAGAAATGGATCATAGAAGGACTAAAACTGAATGTGGAAAGCTTTTGAATTAGTATATTATGGTCTACAGTATCGAATGCTTTTTTAAAATCCGTGTATACAACATCTACTTGTTCTTTATTGTCTATGGTGGAAGCTATGAAGTCTGTAATTATAGCGAGATTAGTTACAGTAGATCTTTTCTGTAAAAAGCCATGTTGATATATTGAAAGTACCGGCTTAACATGCTGCATGACCTGATCATAAATGACACTTTCAAATACTTTAGCAACCGTTGACAATATAGCTACAGGACGATAGTTGTCAACTTTATTTTTATTGCCTGCTTTCGGAACTGGACATATAATTGATTCTTTCCACATATCTGGAAATACACTTGTTCTTATTGATAAATTAAATAACGTATATAGCGGTTCTTTAAAAATATCACTACAACCCTTCACAATATAAGCTGGTATATTATCAGGCCCAACTGCCTTATTCGGTTTCAGTTTCTGTATGGCCTTTTGAATGTCACTTATACTTATTTCTAAAACGTGGAATAAGTTCTGACATTCCTCCTGCGAGTCTTCATCAAGTATATTGTCAGTCGTTTGAATTGAGGAAGATTTATTGTAAATAGATTGGAAATGCTGAGCGAAAGCAGTGGCTACCTCATCGTTGCCAGTCAGGTTCTGTCCCTCATATAGCATGGGTATTGGAGAAAGATGGCGTGATTTACTTTTGATATAGGACCAGAAGTGTTGTGGATCTTGTGTTATATTATTTTCAGCATTAGAAATAAACGCATTATGTGCTTTTTCAATTTCACGCTTCACTTCCTTACGTAATCTGCAGTACTCTTTATAGTGATATTGATGTTCGGTCGTTCCCTCCCCCTTAAGCCATTTAACTCGTTGACGCCATTTCATTTTTATTTTGTCTATTATGCTTTTTGTAAACCAGCAAGGAAAAGTTTTTGTCGTTGGTCTTTTTTTTTGGAATACACTTTTGAAATATTGCATAAATTACTTTATAAAACTCATCAACTGCTTCATTCACATCCGTATGTTTTTTTAACTTTTGCCAATCTACTTTAGCTAATTCATTATAAAGATATACATAATTCCATTTCTGAAAATTGAACCCTAGTAAATTTCTTTTGTTTCTGAGTTTAGGTGATCGAACGCGTGGAAAACTTATACAAAGTGATGGATGGTAAGCATCCTCTTTAACTAATGGATGTAGTTCTCTAACTACTGTTACATTTGGAAGGTTACTGATTACTAAGTCTAACGTTCTCCCTAAGCTATTTGTAACATTATTATGTGATTCCATGTCATGATATAACATAAAATGATAGAGACTCTGGCATTTATTTGTTGATTGAGCCAAATCAAAACTTTTGCTGGTAATGGAGGGAAGATTTATATCACCGACAAGGAGAACAGTGCTACCTATTATGCAATTAATTTCAATAAAATGAAAAAAATACTCATACAATGAAATATCAGAGTTTGGTTCAAAATACACAACACATATGTAAAGCGGTTTGGAATTTAACATTGTTTTCACAAGAATACCCTCAGGGTCCTGTTCAGTAACAAATACTTGAGTGACATCCAGGCCCCGAACTGCCAATAAGACCCCTCCCCCTGTTGTTTTCCCACTGTTTTGGTAGTCTCTGTTTCTACGATAAACTCTGTATCTATTATCAAAAAATTCAGAATCAAAGCAGAGAACTGCGATATATATAGGTGTGTGTGGGGTGGGTGGGGGATGCTTTTTGTTGTAGTTGTGATGTACTAGGTTTATTGCTTCTGCTATGTGTTATGATTATATTATTTGTACTAAAAAAGAGCGTGTGCTATGTATATTTATGGTTGAGTGGAAGTTATGATTATCCTTTCCGTGACGATAATATTTACTGTGGCTCATTTGGTCCTTTAATTGACCAAGAAAACTGTCAATATCAGTTTGCCAGGAAAGTTACGTCCAGAAGTTTTGAGATGTTGGTGGCGGGGATTAATAGCTGGTACCATTACCAATCGCTGTCCTTGTTTCCTGGCTACAAATAATTGACAAATATTTCATCTCTTTATATATGTGTTCATTCTTCAAAGGATCTCATAAGATTGTTTTGGCGATAATATTAGCGAAGAAAGTTATTCTTCTGCGTTGCATTTTTGGAGTGTATCTGTCCTTATCATGTCACACTCATTGTTAATAATAAGCATACAAATTTCTACTACTATATAAAAAGATATACAGAAATTATATTTGGTCCCCTATTTGCGTTCACGAAAAATTGATACAGCCTTTTTAAGGTTGTTTAATGATTCACCAAGCAATAATGCAGATGATGACGTTCGGATATAAATGTATCATAAAATCAGCTGTGCCAAAACATTTTAACTTAATTTTAATCTTCCGTTGGGTTTTCTTAGGACTGTTTTTTTTTCTTATATATTTATTGCGGATCAAATAAGCCATAAAACTTTCCTCTACACTATGAAAAATGAAAATGTACACTTCATCCACACTGGGGTGTCCCGAAAGCAACTTTTTTTTTTTATCTTTAGTGCCTTAGTGACAAAAAGTATGTTTTGGTGGCAGAGATCTCGTGTGAGCAGTACCAGATTTTTTTAACGTGTTTTGGAGGTTCCGCATCGGCTTTGAAAAAATTTTGGTTACGCAACCCCGAACAACATATTACTGAAAGCGGCCCTCTAGTCTTCTCGTCACTATATTTTTTGGTTGTCATGGGCTTGTTTTGTGGGTTTATAATAAATGAGTTGGTTAGGACACGTTTTAATGCAGTTCTTACAGTTTTGATCTTATTTAATCTATGAATTACCCCCAAAATGCCTAATTTTATGATCAAATTAATTTTCCTACAACAATTCGGGGCGAATAGCGTGCGGTTTGGAGTTTTAAACCGCCATAATAACTTCAGAGGTGATTTGTTTTGATACTTTGAACCACCCCAGTTCTTCGTTGCTTTTAATATCTGAAAGTAACAGAGATCACCACTGCGCAGTGGCTGGATAAAGAGCTCGTCCCATTTGCCCACCCAAAATCTGCCTTTTGACTTTTAGCTCATTCACCTTTTCTTTTATTTAAGTGAGTAGTCGCATTTTCAACATGATGTCTGACATTTTCAACATGTCTTGCGTCGATTTTAGCATCGCAAGAACAAATTCACCCCGCGCTTTGCTTCCAAAGACTGACGAAGAAGTTTCATTTACATATTTGACAACTCTTTCTACTCCCTGGTTGTGAGATGGCAAGCAATGAATATTAATGTCACCAATAGCAGAATTTTATATATTTTCTTCCAGTTCTTCCAAAGTGACATAATTCATTAAAGAAGGATTAGTAATCACTAATTAGGCATTATTGTGGTAATTCTCACCACGCAATCTGACTTTTCAATGAAGAAACTGATGCACAGAGATATCTTTGTTGACACTTTTTGTTTTATGCTCCTTCAACCAAGTCTTCTGATTTCTTGATTGTTGTCGGTCATTATTGAGATTAAAATGATTTCTGGGTGAGTAAGAATCCATGAGATTTCACCACTTTGTACGGAGTGGCCCTAGCATAGTTCCTAGAGCGTTGGCTTAGCAAGATGGGAACGATCCTGTCTGACTGAGAGTTTTCCAGGTTTTTCCTCAGTCACAACAGGCAAATAATTGAGTGTTCCTAATCTAGTTCCTGGTCGACTATCTTACAACATCCCCTTCCCTACTCCGTGCGGGTCTGAGCCAGAGATGTCTGAAGAGAATATATTTAGAAACAAAGCACCATTTTGTAGATGATGTTACGAACTTTAGAAGGCAGGAAGAGTGAACAGTGAATGGGGTTCGATAGATGCCTGGATCCTTCCCAAATAAACGGTACAGTTTTCACTATAAACCAAACTGGCACGTAGACTTGTATCACGTTCCTTGATAAAATGCGCCACGCCTCAGTTGGATTCCACATAAAGACGTGAGAATTATGTTAGCTGTCGCGAGCCATCTCGACTGAGCTATCGGTCCTGCTTTCTTACGGGCAAGGTTTTCTCGGTACCTACCATTGAAAACCACTTTGAATATATCTAATAGGAATCCTTGATAAGTGTGTCTGATATATCATGGAGACGGTCGACTCGTATACGTTCGAAAGAACAAACAGGCAAGGTCCCACATGTAACAATTGCTTTATCTATTGTTCCGGCATGTTTTTTTCGTCATTTTGTTGTTCCCGTCTAATCGTTTTAGAATGTCTTAGCGGCAGAATGTTTAAGTGCAACAAGTACATCGCATTTTGCACGGCGGATCCAATTGTAGTTTCATTTAAACGAACTACACCATTTTGTCTTCCTGAGTTCACCACTGTTTCATTGCATCCTAAAACCCGAAAATGAGATAAATACATTTTATCATCATTAAGATAGACAACGATGCTACTGATGGCTTCGTGTGCAGAGGCTGACTCTGGACTACATGCCGCGTCCTTGGCTCTTCGATCAAAGTGATATGTTCTTCACTTCTGTGTTTTCTGTAAAAGCCATCAGCTATATTTTCTTTCGGTGTAAATAAAAAAAATCTTCCTTCCTACAACCAGATCTTCCAGCGAGATTTTGTCAGTTTTCAAATGAGGAAGGGTTACTGATACAAAATGAATCATTATAAATTGTTTCTGCAAGTGTTTTAAGTAGCAGACATTTAAACTTTGCACAACGTTGGATAAAAATATGCCTTTAGAAGTCATGATAAGTAGGAACACGTCATTAGCTGAGGCTAATAAAGTATTAAGATGAAGAAATAAAGCCATATTATTTCTGCAAAACTGATATTATCACAAAATTGGCCAGTTTGAGGAAATTTCATAGAGTAAGTAAGGCTAAAACTGTAAGAACTGGATTGAAACAAGTCCCAATAAACTCGTTTATCATGAACATACAAAATAAGCCCATGTCAACCAAGAGGTACGGTGGTGGAGAGACCAAAGAGACGATTTTAGGAATATGTTGTGCAAAGTTTCATGACCAAAAATTTCAAAGACTATGCGGAACCTACAAAACAAACACCTTCAACAAATCTGAAATTGCTCACACGAGATCTCTACCACCAAAGCACACTTTTTGTCACCAAGACTCGAAATATTTTGAAAGGAAGTTTTTTTTCGTAACGCCCTAATATACATCCTTTGCATACTTTAACTGACATGTGAGTCTAAATTTAATCACTTCTCTGTACGTTATAGGTGCTTAAGATGCGACTAGCTGGTTGTTATAAGTTAAGAGGGTGTTATTAAGCGGTCTTGTTAGCTTATGAACTAAACAAAGATGGCAGGAGCAGTGGAATTGATTCGGGTTATCTCAGTGATCCCCATTACTTTCACAACGAGAGCTTGCACATCGTAATTATTCTCCAGAAGTAGGTAGTGTCATCTGATAACCATCTGCTAAACTAAGTGCTTTATAAGAAGAGAAATGGTTGGAAAATCTATGTTAATCGTAATCTTTCGTGTTTGAATCACGTAGAATAAAAAAAAATCTAACCCGGCTTTATGTGACTTATTTCCGTGAATTAACTGAAATATTTAAAATGAAAAAGGAGACAAAAGGGAACAAGTATTTATATAAACAAAAGGGAAAATATTTATACACGTTTATATAATGTCAAATTCCTTTAAAACAAAGAAGAAAACAATGAGAGAATAATGGTGAGAATCGGGAAAGGGTCTCCCGGCCAGAAGTTCAACACTTTATCCAATAAATCCAACGGCCAAGGATGGTTTTGAACGATCTTGTATCCTTACCTATATTCTGAAACACGAACATCAGTGTAGTAGACTATGCAGTTAAGTGGAACGGCAACAGCTGGCACTAAGTATTACAGGAGTTTATTACAATGTACAAGCTCTCTATTTTCAACAACTGAGTTACGAAGAACATAATAAATATTAGGTCATCCCATAAGTTATGTCGTTTCTTCCTTTTTGACACAATAAAGAAAAGAAGGAAGACATACCTAAAAGATAATCCTCAATTATCATCATAATCTTTTACTGGTTCTAAAACCTCTGCTATCTGTTGACCAGATTTTTTAATACCCTGCTTAAAGAAAAAGCTCAGACGAAAAGAACTCGGTCACTATTCCCCACACGTCCTCAATACTTAACAACATTTGTCACTGAAGATGGATTTCTGAGATAATAATAAATTGTAATTATTAATCAAATACACATTTGTGTAGTAGTGTTGAACAACGGCCTGTTTATTCAGCTCCATTATAATGTGTATGGACTGTACATAATAGTTTACACAAAAGATGGCGCACCAGCTTGCAACATTCAGTAATTCTTTTTGTTGTTTTCTAAGTATTTTTAAAAGAAATTTTAATGTTATTTAAGTAAGGATCATACTGCAGTTTTCTTGATATAAACTAATATTTGCTTCTATAATTACTTAATTATGTAAATCAATAGCCATCATAGTTTATTGTATGCTTCACCATAACCCGAACGAGCATGTACCCGGCCGTTACATCTGCAAGATCGGTGCAATTAGTGATGTATTGTTTTGTAACAATCAAGCAAGTATTTCTTCGAACCACGTGATTATTGTTATTGGACAATTTTTCTTGAGCTTCGTGGGGTTTAAGTGACTGCTTCTCATATGAGGAGTGGAACTTGCAGAATTGAATAAATTGCAGTGCGGGCATTATCACCTTGCTTGCGCCCATTTACCAACACTAACTGTGGACGGCTGTATCTCATTTCGAGGTACGGAATCTACATCCATCTTACATCCTTCACAACATGTGGGCCGCGGGCGACTGTTTCTCTTCGGAAGACCGGAACCAGTAGCTCACCATTTCCAGTTCAGAGCCAGTGGGCCGCGGGCGACCATTTTTCTTCGGAGGACCGGAACCGGTAGTTCATATGCCTTCACCTGCACCTAGAGGGATAACCTCTCCAGGCGACCATTTCTCCTTGAGAGGAACGGAACTTAGAGAGCGTGGTCACTTCTCCCTGCAGTCATTTTACTACACCTCGTCTCCCAGAGTCGTGCTTGTCCGCTGTGTTGCTGAGGCCAACATCCGAACGGACTGTTGCATTTGTTTGGCCATCTTTACAGACACTCGTTTACACGCTTTACTATGTACATGAAATCAAAACTACAAAAAATCCAAGATCATAGTCATTCAACAAGTGTCGGCTATAATCAAAAATGTCTAGAGTGCATTCCTAGTAAAATACTTTTGAGGTCCATACACGCATCAGAATTTAGACCTTAGTTACTAACAACAATTTCCTATAAAAAGGACTTATATGATTTCAAATATAATATTCTTGTTCGATTGCAGATATACTCAACTAATCAAGTCGTCTAGTTCAATACGTGAACCCTCAAGATAATGATGTTTTGGCTTCAAGTTCAATATCAAAGCTTCTAAGGTGATCTTGGACTAAAACGTTCTAATAATATCGAAGAGGTTATGGTTGTGATTGTTGCATTTTCCTACTATTTCTTATTATGTACTGGATTTAAATTAAAACTTAGACTGTGTAAATTTTTGAATACATGTGAAAACTATATCTTAGTTGAAAGTTTATGAAATTTCGAGAGTTCACGACATAAATTGATGTTTCTATTGTTGATTCTGTTTATATTCAAATTTTTAGCTATATTTATTTTCGCTTTAGGCTAAAGTCCGTCGTTAAATATGTGATTGCGTCTGTCGTCGAAATTATGTCCAATATATGAGATGCCATAGTGTAGATGGTAATACTGGGGGAAAACTTGGAATTCGAAATTTATTGCCGGTAGCTGAACAAGTCTGGTTTAAATCCGATTTAGTGGTCGTCGAAATTTTATTCCAGAATCTTAGTTACTTACATTTAGGGAACTCAAGATCCGGTGAACTCGAATCCAGTGGTTTTCCTAAGATTCCTCTAATTAGTGGATATATGAGTGAAATTGGGGACTGTAATTACTTTGCTGCTGAGGAAAATTTTGGGAATTCTTGTCAGGATCCCAGGACCTTCCTGTTTTAAGTAAACTGAGCTACGGTCAGTTGGTGAATATTCTACGCCTTATAGGTATATTTTTGGCTATACCTCTTTCATTATTTACGGAATTATGTATGTAAGCCTGTGCGCCACATACAAAAAACATCAGTGTTATGAACAGGTATTGAACATTTTAGTATAGATACACCCACGAACGACTACAACTCCTCATAGGTCCATGATAGGTCCAAGGAACGTCGTTATTGGGGGAATCCAGGATTTACACGTTTTTAGGTAGGATTAATAATATTATGGATGTGCGATTGGAGTGCCACTGTGGAGATGGTCTAAATTTTCAGCCTGAACTGCAAAGTTTGTGAAATAATAATAATAATAATAATTCTTTTGATTGAATCATAATCATAGAATTTATTTTCAGTTGAAATTCATTCGTCAAGAGTGCCTGTTCATTACTTGTTGCTTTCAAAGAAAGTTGTATGTGTGTTCGGAAAGTATGATTGATGTAGGATCAACTTTAGCAAGAAAACGCATTTTCTAGATTTTGAATTGAATTGACTTTCGTGTTAAAATATCAAAGAACATTTCAACGCTTTTAATGAATATAGTTGTACTTGTAGTATTTACCACAAAACCACTTCGGTAGAAAACTGACATTTTATGTTAAATAAGCCTTAGGGTGTATGTTTGTGCCATCTATTGAAAACAATCTGTTACTATTTCTTGACATGTTTTAGCGGTGTAGAGTTGTCAGCTCTACGACCTCGCAGTAAAGGTAGACATTCAAGATGTCGCCCTCTGTCCATCTCTGAGCCTTGCCGATGTCATTCATCTTCAGCCTCAGAGTGGTAATGGTGATGCTGCTTCCCCTCACCATGATATTTTTGTTCGGGGTTATCTTCCCCTAGCCTTTGTAGATCCCTCTACTAACTGCAAGGCAGCAGTACTGGTTTTGGTCCGCCCCGGAATATTTCCGGTACTCCTGGTTGGAAGGCCTGATGGAAAGAGGCCATTGGGAAGACCGAGACGTCGTTGGGAGGACAATACTAGAAGAGATCTTGGAGAAGTAGGTGTTCGTGATGAAAACTGGCTTGATACTGCCCAGGATAGAATCCAATGGCGAACGTTTGTTACTGCGGCGATGAACTTGCGAGTTCTATAAGCCATAGAGTTAGTTAGTTAGTTAGTTAATTGAAAACAATTCTCATTTCATTCTGTATATTTATTGTAAAAATAGGAACATGGCGTGTTTACACCATACCGTAGTTTTTAAAGTAACAAATTGTTTTTCTATTTATTTGTAAGTGTATTTTGCATTTGAAAAGTACAGAAAGCTTTTACAAAAGGAATGGTGACAAGGGTCACCCAAAATTAGCTCACTACTCTCAAGATTGGTAAATCACCAATAATCCATTAATTTAGGAGTAAACCGTTTACCATGCATTATGATTGCTGATATTATCGCTTCTCGGCCTTTGGCCCCATGGTTGCTCTTCGTTCAAAGGGTCTGCTTGATTCTTCTGGCCACTACATCTGAAGAGTAACCGACCTTTCCTCCACGTGGTGGGGCTGGAGAACAGACAGTGCAGTTAGTCAACCGGTTGTCTGTTTGACAACTGTGTGTTACAGTAGGGCTCCGTCTGGTTAAAAAAGGACCTGGTGATCTTGTCCTTCTTCTAGTCTAAGCGTACCATCTAAGCTATTTGGAAAGCTCGTGTGGTCCTGTTCTTTTTTAACAGATCCTCTGGCAGGTCGGGTAGCGATTTTGTGTTTTGTTTGTTTTTTAGTTTATGGACGAACTATAAGGCCAGCATAGTATTCGTTGTGTTTTTTGGTTTGTTTTTTCTCTTCTAATGGCACCTAACTCTGATAACTGTCCTATTTGTGACCAGCCTATATATGGCAGACAAAAAGTTTTAAGATGTAATTCCTGTTATCTTAAAATTCATACATCTTGTCTTGAGGTACATGAGGTTGACAAAATTTGGAAATCAACTTTTATATGTGAAACATGTTTGAATAAGGGTAATGAGTATATCGGAGATATCTCAGCTAGATCTGAGACGTCCGTAAAATCCGTAATAGATCATATTGAGAGTAAAAGTAATGTGGGTAACGACACTGTTGGTGCACAGCAGGAACTAATTGGTGATCTGGCCCTGACTGGTATAGAATCCAATAGTGATATTAATACATTAACTAGGTTAATACAGAAAGGCTTTAATAACATAACTGAAACTCTTATCAAGGAACTAAATTGTTTAAAAAAGGAAATGGTTATGTTAAAGGAAGAAAATGCAAAATTACGTGATTCGGTATCTAAATTTGCTGGGCAAAAGATTAGGACCTCCGCGATTGAATCACAAGCAACATTAGGCGATAAGTCCTCTAAGCAAAGCGTTGACGTAGGACTGTCAGTAAGGACTGATGACAAAATAGATGATCCACAATCTATAAATTCTAATGACTCCTGGGTAGATGTTGTCTCCAAAAAAAATGAAAAAAAAAAATGATAATAATAATATTAATAAACAATCAGCAACTAAGGTAAGGATAAATAAAAAAAAGATGAACGTAAAATATCGTTTGGCAAAGGTAAAACAAAAACGAATATGGTAGTGAGTAGGAAGAAAGCACTTTTCCTACCACGATTTCATCAAGAAGTAACTGGAAAGGAGGTTGATGATCTGGTCAAGGAGCATAACGTAATTGGTGTAAAATGTACTAAACTTCAAACGAGATATGATACGTATTCTTCGTTCCACGTAGAGGTAAATGAATCAGACTATCAGATAAGAAGTAATCCGGCTATATGGCCTGATGGTATATTAATTGGTCCATTCTTTGGTAAATTAAAGGAAATAAATAAAATTAAAGAAGTTAAATCTCACGAAAATCGAAATGGATAGGAGGAGTAAGCATAATGTTAAAATTTGGTATCAAAATGTAAGGAGGTTAAGAACTAAAAGCGACAGTTTTTATACTGCCATTGCTAGCAATGATTACGACTTGATCTGTGTCACCGAAACTTGGCTCTCTAGGGAGGAAAATAGTATTGATTATCTGCCTAGTTCTTATAGCTGCTATAGAGCTGATAGGAATTATAGCAATCTTAAATCCACCAGAGTTGGTGGAGCAATGATCGCGGTTAAGAAAGATCTGGAAGTGCGTAGAAGACCTGATCTGGAACTTATTGATGAGTGTATTTCTCTGGAAATATATTTTGGAAACAAGAAAAGGTTATTAGTGTCCTGTATGTATCTTGTTCCTAATATGAAAGTCTTTGAAAATTACCTGAATTCTGTATCTGTTAAATTAGTTAACTATGATGAGTTTGACATGTTAATTATTGGGGATTTTAATATATCTAAAGTTAATTGGTCTAATAGAGAGTTCTTTTCTGATGTCCATTCTTATCCTAAATCAAAGGCGAGAAGTTTGTTTAATTTCATGGATTACCTTAACCTGAATATTGATACTTACTGCAGAGATAGAGATTTGATATTATGTAATATTGATTTATCTGTAAGGAAATCTCTTGAATACATGGTCCCTCCGGATCAGTTTCATGAACCTATTAAGATAACAATTTCTGTATGTTTTACACGTATGACTATCAACAATAATCTTGTGTTCTAATATCATAAGGGTAATTATCTAGCTTTGTATAATCAAGTTTGTGCAGTAGATTGGGTCAATTTATACTTTTGAATGTTGACTTGGATATGACTTGGATTAAAAGTGAAGGATGCTATAAAAAAGTGTATAATTGATAACATTCCAACTATCAAACATCTTAATAAAAATATCCTAAATGGTTTTCTAAAGAACTGATACAAACTCTAAAAAGGAAGAACTTAGCTCATAAGAAATTCAAAATTAGTGGAGACTGTAGTGACTATTCAATGTTCTCAACTTTGCGGAAGCAATTCAAGTGTCTGCTTCGACGAGATAAACTGAAATGCAACATTAAAAGTGAGAATTACCTAATTAACGAACCGCAAAAGTTCTGGAAATATATACGTAAATCCAGAGACAACGCAGAAACATTATCTGGAATTGAAGTTAATGACTCCATCATTACGGAACCCGAAAGATTAGTTCAACATTTTGGTGAATACTTTTTCAATCTGTGTATCAAAATGGCGATCTACCTTATCCGGAAGACTCCATATGTGAAAACATTAACAACTCTGTGTTTATTGGTGCTCCTCCAGTTACGACTCAACATGTACTCTCTACTATTAAAGAATTAAGACCGAAATCGTCTAGTGGACTTGATGGTATGCCTAATTTCATAATTAAAGGCATCAGCCATATTATGGCTCCAATTCTTACCTCTATATATAATTGGTGTATAAATACAGGTTATGTACCTATAAGCTGGAAAACTGTTGCAGTCACTCCAATGCCAAAAAGTCATGGTAAGAAAATTAATGATTATAGACCAATCTCTGTTGTTAATGTCTTATCGATTTTTTTTGAAAAAATTATTTATAAGATATTTATAGTAAAGTTCAAACTTGTATTTTACCACATCAACATGCTGTTTTGAGCAATAAGTCAACTCTTACTAATATTGTACAATCTACATCCAGAATTGGGCCTAAAGTTCAGGAAAGAGGTCAAGTTGATGTTATCTACTTATTGTTAGATTTTCAAAAAACCTTTGACAAAGTTCCTCATAATTTACTGATTAAGAAACTCTCTCTGTATGGTTTTCTAGCTCCTCTTGCTAAGTTGATTAGTTCGTACTTAACAGATCGTAAATTTAAGGTAAGATATAAGTGCAGTATATCCTCCACATATAAGGTAACGTTTGGAATCGCTCAGGGTTCAAACTTGGGACCACTGTTGTTTATTATTTTTATAAATCACCTCTCATGCAATATCTCTTGTAATAGCTTACTATATGCTGATGACCTAAAGAGCTTGAAACCTATTACGAATATCAATGACCATCTGATGTTGCAAAAAGATCTGGATAAGATTTTTCAATGGGCTAATACCAATCTGTTATCTCTCAATGAAAATAAAACTATTGGTATATCTTTTACTAGAAAAACTAATCCTTCTTATTATCCATATAAACTAGGAAATCATTTAATTGAGATGAAAACCACTGTTAAAGATCTAGGTATTACTATGGATAGTAAATTATACTACACTAAACATATAGAAAATATCACATCTAAAGCTCGTAGAAACCTAGGTCTTGTGAAATGGATATGTAGGAAATGTAAAAGTCTTTTAACATACAAAGTTTTGTTCTGCTCCTTGGTCAGGTCGGGCCTTGAATATGCAAGTCCTGTTTGGAACTATAAAAGAAAATATATAGAACAATCTAATGAAAATGTTCAGAACAACTTTTTATCTTGGCTCAAGTGGAAGTTTAAGAGTAAATTCAATAACCAACCTATTGAGAATATAAGAACATATATGGGTCTCACTAAATTCTCGGATCGTCGCCTTGTAAATAACATTAAATTGTTTCATGGGGTATTGCATGGTCAAATCACCACAGATTGCATTATAATGAAGTTAACACAATATAATATAAGAAGTGCCTCTGTATTCATAGACTCTGATTATGAAACATCGCCGATCTCGCGATGCACGAATTTAGTAAACGATTATTATCAAAAGATAGACATATTCCAACAAAAATTCAAGTTTATTTATGATCAACTGATGAAGTTTAATAATGTGGAACAATAGTATATCTCACAATATGTATGTTATTTTGATTTATGCACATATATAAACCAATTTTATTTTAATGACATATCATGGAATAATTGTTACTACTAGCTTTATATTTTTTATCAGTGTACTCTATATCTTTCCTTTTTCAATTCTACTTTATCTTATTATGTTGATAGAAAGATACCAATGTTTTTGACTATCCTTGATATGAGTTATTTTATGAGTTTTTTTATAACGTTTTACTGGTTGTATGTACATCTGCCTATGGCTTATTTGTGGGTGTCATGACATAGATTCATTTTATCCCTAGCTATGTTCTAGCAAGTTTGACTATGTTTATACTATTTGCTTTTTTTTAATTTGATTGTGTGATGATCTCACTAGATTGGATTTTGGATTTTTTATTATACCATTTATGTCTTTGTTTGATTATTAATGTTTATTTTGCCATATACTTTGTATCACTGTTTGATTTCTTTTGTATTAATGCCTGCTCTTATATGTATTTGATTCTGTACTCTGCTGCATTATTATGTATTGACATGCCCAGGCCACAAGCTGTATTGTCAATTGCCCGTAATAGAGTATAAAGTATATTGTTTTTATATTAAATTTTTGTTAAGAGAATGTCCACAAAATGTTTCATTATCCACCTGAGGGGGTAAACTATTTTAAGTCATAGAATTGCCCCGAAATTACAGCACTTTACATATGTAATCATAATACATCACCTAGATCAGTGGTCGGCAACCCAAAAGTATATGGGAACTAGTTTCACAAAATGGAGACTTCCAAAGATCTACATCCAAACACATCGATTTTGGGCGTCCAAAGAATCATAATGTACTAACACACATTCTCTCTCTCTTTCTCTCTACCTCTCTCTCTCTCATATATATAAAGGCCTATTTATAAATTAAACTCACATAGACAAACAAAATTTTCATGCTTATTTAAATAGTTAGTTTAATAACCAACATTATTTATTTATTTATTGAATATCCAAATACAGCTCAGAACATTTTACATTGGACAAAATAACAATGCGTGAGAGAGACACATTTTACAGGATGTATTTTTAAATCCCACTGTTCACACCAAGATATGAATGCGTTAATATCAAGTTGGACCCCAGTCACATCACTAATGTTGTTAATTTCACGGAACACTTTACAATCATCCGCGAATAGAACTAACTTAGAATTATAGTGTTCGAACAATTCAGAAAAATCGTCCATATACAGAACAAAGAGTAACGGTCCTAAAGCCGACCCCTGTGGAACACCAGATAGGACAGGCAACCAATCGGAATTAATAACACCCAATACACTCTCTGACATCGAATGGATAAATAACTTCGTAGCAGTGCGAGAAGGGAGACAGTAATGTTAAATCTAGTTGATAATTTATACGCCAGAATTACATGATTTATTGAATCAAAAGCTTTTTTAAGATCGAAGAAAATTACATCCAATTGAGAGTTATGAGCAAACACTTCAACAGCATGAGTCTGTAGAACGGTTAGATTAGTTAAACATGGTGTATCAGGAAGGAACCCGTGTTGAGACTGATGAATGTATGGAACAGTCCCTGTCAGGAAGGAGACGATACTTGATGATCCTTTCACAAAGAATGGATAGCGTTGGAAGAAGGGATATAGGTCTATAATCAGACACATAATTCCTACCACCCGACTTGTATACGGGCACCACAGCCATTAGCCATCTTCCATAGATCCGGATAAACACCTTCAGTAAAACATTTATTAAGTATGATAGACAAAGGAAAAGCCAGAGATGGAGGAATGGACTTCAACACCATGGATGGTATATTGTCAATTCCAGAAGCACGTTGTGAGGGTAGAGATCTGAGTAGATGGTAAACTTCATACACATCAATCGAGATGGAAGACAACACTGGAGAAGATATAGATTTGATTGGTGGATGGACAAGCTGATTCGATGGTGGTGAAAAATTTCCATAAAATAACTCATTAAAAGTTTTTGCTCTACTATCCCGTGGAACTGAAACTCAATTACATTGAATATCGATGGGGACACAACTCCCGGTACTCATATCTCTAATAAGTTTTCAGAAACTTCTGGGACTGAACCTAATGTCTGTAAAAATGTTATTTATGTATTTTTTTTATTAATACTCTCTAGTACTTTTTTAAAAAGGAAACAAACTGTTACACTAGTCAAAACTGAAATATTTTGTCACCATGTTTTCCAAATAGTTATTTTGAATATTGTAAATTTCAAATCTGTTTCAGAATTTTAAATGTTCATTTCTATCTTTTCTACGCATTTCCTGTTGAAAAAACTGATCTAACCCAAAACACAGAATATTAACCAAACGAAGGACCAAAAACAAAGTAGGGATTAGCAGCAAAAACACATCTTCAATGTGATGTTTGGTTTTCACTGTCTTCAACCAGCTTTCTAACGTCTGGCGAATAACTTGTGACACCCAGTCGAATACAGGAATCTAATTGTTCGTTCCGTTCGGTTTCTGTATTTGTGTTTAGTATATTTCATGTTGGAAAACGTTGATTCACACAGACACGTCGAACCAAAAAAGAAAATCAACGTCAGTGTCATATTAGCTAACTTCGGATATTTGCCCTTATCCACCAAAGACCAAAACTTGTCACTGTTTGCTTCATGGAACTTTTCAATTGTAGATCATTCTTCATACTTATGATTTCAAGGTATACATAATTGCTGCCTTCGTGAAATGCGTCTCCTAAGTTGCTTGACAACTTATCATCATCAAATGTCATGTATGGATGTGAAACAACCTGAGCTGCTAACTCAATTTTTTTTAAATCAAAGAACCGTGATTCGAATGCTTCAATCAATTTGGAAATTATTTCCACATGGTTCACAATGTTCGGTTGTGAGTTACCTCCCACTTCTACTTCTGTTTTCAAGCAGGTAAAATGTTTCAGTTCACCCCGACTTAACTGTCTCTCCCAAAGTTCAAGTTTTTTTTTTTTTCAGAAAACGAGTTAATATCTGAAATCATGTCCAAAATACCTTTATCTCCACCCGTCTAGAGAAACATTGGTGTAGAACAGCCTTTCCCAATTTGGGGTCTAAAAGACAATCTGAGGGGGGTCTGCAGGACAATCTGAGAGAGACACAAAAACTGGTGAAAATGCAACCCATTTGGTTAAAATTATCGAATGAATAATGACAAGCAAATTAGAGTGATAACTGATGTCTGGCCTACAAGAAACCGCATATACTCCAACAGGAATCGATTATCCTTGTTAATTTGGTTATCTTTTAATGTGAAGTGCTTTCCACTTTTCTTCTAAATCTTTTCATTTTCGATAGCTCGAACGAGCGCGTTCAGTCTGACGTTCGTGTTTGTAAAAATGTCTTGAAACGATGTAAATCTGTTTTGATGAAATAAGTGGTAAGAAAAGGAAATTTTGAATGAGAGGTTCTGGTTCGGAATTCTTTCGCTCGTGAAAAATCTTTAAATAAATTCTCTTCTGTGGTGCAGTACATATATGCCTGCTGAAATTGAGAATACCAGGGAAAACCGGAAAACCCTCATTCAAGTTGTCCGTCCCCACGATCAAACCTAGGACCTTCCGATTACGGAGCGGGCATGATACCACGACTTCACACTGCTCGTATATTATAAAAGAAACGTGAACATTTTAACATAATTATCCCCCACCACTCCAAAGGAAAACAAGAACAACAAAACACACACACACACATGATATATATGTTATACGTATACATACGTAATGTACACTAATGCAGTTTTTTAAGTACAGTAAAAGGAAATTGAAATACACATGTTGTTGTTTATACAGGGGTTGGACAGAAAAATCTAAAAACACGTCATACAGGACACGTAAGTGTGGCCCGCCACTGTACACCACGTGTTGCGGTTGTCGATCGTGTTTTGTTTTCAATGTGTCATGTGGACCTTCATCTTCCGTCAACAGTACCCAGTTCACTTGCAGTTCACCTGTGAGTGTCGTGGTGTGCAAGTGGTGCGGTAAAATGGGCGACCTTACAGACTTCCAAAGAGGCATGATCGTTGGTGCCCGTCTGGTTGGAGCTTCAGTGACAACAGTGGCGACCATTGTGGGGATATCCACAGGCACTGTGTCCAATGTCACGAGGGCATACACAATGCATGGGCAAACAACGTCTGCAAAGCACAACAGTGGTCGAAAGACAATCCTGTCCGATAGGGACAGGAGGGCATTAAAACGGATTGTAGCAGCTAAAAAGCAGACAACGGCAATGAAAATTACGTCTGAACTCAATTCCGGCCTACAGAACCCGGTTTCATCAAAAACAGTGCGACGGGAATTTCATAAAATGAAAATTCATGGCAGGGCCGCGATCTCCAAACCTCTGGCCACAGCAGTAAATGCGAAGCGGCGTATCCAGTGGTGCAAGGACCACAAGGAGTGGACGCTTGATCAGTGGAAACACGTAATGTATTCCGATGAATCGACCTACACCTTGTTTCCAACAACTGGTCGTGTTTACGTATGGAGAACACCGTCGCAGGCCTATGATCCAGACTGTCTGCGCCCAGCTGTAAAGCATGGGGGTGGTTCTGTTACAGTATGGGCAGTGATATCGTGGTTTTCTGCAGGTCCCATCATAGCCCTGCATGGAATGATGAATGCTAAGGCGTATGAGGCCATTTTGGGGGACCAGGTTCTACCCATGGCCCACACATTGTTCCCGGATGGTGATGGCATCTACCAAGATGACTTGGCACCCTGCCATGCTGCAAAAACGGTGCAATCATGGTTTGAGGAGCATGACCAGGAGCTAAAACACCTCCCCTGGGTCCCACAATCACCAGATCTGAATATCATTGACCCATTGTGGTCTGTGTTAGAAAGGCGTGTTCGGTCTCATTACCCTCCACCATCATCCCTTAAGGAACTGGAGCATGTTTTGGAGGAAGAATGGTACAACATTCCACACACCACGATTCAGGAGCTGTATACGTCTATTCCACGTCGGATCCAAGCTGTTTTGGACGCAAAAGGAGGCCCCACACCATACTAGGTATGATTTTTACACTTTTTCAAACGTTTTAGATTTTTTGCCCAACCCCTGTATGTACGTACTGCCTAACACAAGCACAAACACAAAAAGTACTAAGCAATATGCACTTTAAAAAAACTAAACGAAATACAAAAGAAATACAATACCTTACTCAACAATACGCGATAAAACTGTATTATACCGTATATATAATAAATCACAGTCATATTCAAGCCATAGTGGATGAGGCCTCTCCCCGAAGGGAGGAGTTGGTCTACTGCTTCCATATATATATACATAATGAAAGGGGTCCTTCAGATGTATTGTAGACTCTATAGGGGGGGACAGCGTGGAAAAGGTTGGTCTAGAAACTGAGTACAATTTGCAAAAAAAAAAACAAAAAAAAAACGGAGAGAGCCGAAACAAAAACGCACAAGCAGGAAACGAATCGAAAGCATTTTGAAGTAGTTGCAGATGTTTTCCATAGATGGCTCTGTACGACAAGCAAGTTACGTTGCCTTTAACGCCATCTGAGAGTGACTGCTCACACTTCTTGGAATTCGCTTTTTCACCCAACTCAAAAAGGTTGAATTTTGTAGATTGTCAAACTAGAGCTAATTTCTTGTATTTGCACAAAGAAAATAAATAATGTAAATACACAAATAATTTATTAGTAAATAATAAATAGTTAGAAATGTAAATTTAATGTACGAATGATGACAATAATTGGTAGCTTATACCCAAACAAGCGAGAAAAACTTGATAATCGCCTATGAAGGAAATTACAACAGCATTAATCAGTGATTCCGCCAGACCCCTCCCCATGCGGGGTGTCACCCCCAAATACTCGAGAACACCCCCAACTCATTTTTTTTACGGTAAAAATCTATAGAAACCGTCCCTATTTTGAATTTTCAATCCCCCAAACTGAAAATCCCTGGAATTAATTATATCCTAGCAGGAGTCAATTCACCGCTCCGGTAACTTTCGACCAATAGGTTTTGATATTTGAATTATAAGAAGCAGGGTTACATTGAAATCATGCAATCGAACCTCCGTGAAGACGAAATGCGGAGATAAGAAAGGAACTCTAATGAGAAGGGACGATATGGTGCGCCCACACTCTGCATGAGACTAAACAATTGTTCGAATTCTGTGTTAATAGGTCTTGTAACTTTATTCAACACTCAACAGAGATACACTGAATGTATTTGCTTGGAATCAACTTAAAATTATAGTTCTTAACAGGACAGCAAGGCAACAAGAGGACTAAATCTGGAATTAGTCTACTGTTGGAATCTGGGGTCTTCTAGGTCTAAATCTGGAATCTGAATACAGCTTTCATGGAGGCAGGGGTGTCCATCCCCCTCCCAAAGCTGATGGCTCATTCCCCCCAAAAACCAACAATCTTTCCTCCCTTAAGACTATTACCCAGAGCTAAAATTTGATACAATGTCCAACCGGCGGATTTGGGCGGATACCTTCCAGGTGAACAGGTTCCAGAACCTGCAGCGGAAAATTTTTGAAAATGAGTTTCTCAAAATGATGTTTTAATGCTACTCAGACTCTAAAATCATAAGCAAAGTATTGTGCTTATTTAGGGGAACTTTTTTAAAAATTTTAGTACAATACTACAAAATAGAACACCTTAAGGCTGTGAAAATTTATTTTGTACGAAAACATGTTTATAAAAAAGGTTAAATTGTTAAAAAAAAATGAGAATTGCTAAATTTCATATTATTTTAGAATAACCTGAGACTTCAAAATTTTAAATTAAGAAAAAACAGAAAAATAAATTTAATGCTGTATTGTATTGAACAGGTACTTGTGTTACGTTAAAAGTACTGTTATGAACGCTGCTCCGTTGGAGACGTACACCAGAGGATAGTGATGTTTGTCATTGTATTTCTTGCCCACGTCACCCAAAAAGTACGGTTGTGGAAAGACTTAAGAGCCGATTTTAGGAATATGTGCATAACCAAAAATTTCAAAGACGATGCGGAACCTACAAAACAAACACCTTCAATAAATCTGAAATTGCTCACAGGAGATCCCTGCCACCAAAGCACACTTTTTGTTACGAAGGATCGAAAGATTGACTTTCTTGTTTTTGAAATACGACCAAAAATGTTAGTATACTGTCTAACTGTACCTCTTCCCCTTAATGTTTTTTTTGTTTGGTTTTTTCGTAACGCCCTAATATACATCCGTTGCATACTTTAACTGACATGTGAGTCTAAATTTAATCACTTCTCTGTACGTTATAGGTGCTAAGATGCGACTAGCTCCTTGTTATAAGTTAAGAGGGTGTTACTAAGCAATTTCGTTAGCTTATAAACTAAAAAAAGATGGCAGGAGCAGGGAAATTGATTCGAGTTATCTCAGTGATCCCCATTACTTTCACATCGAGAGCTTGCACATCGTAATGATTCTCCAGAAGTAAGTAGTGTCATCTCATAACCATCTGCTAAACTAAGTCCTGTATAAGGAGAGCAATGGTTGGAAAATCAATGTTAATCGTAATCTTTCGTGTTTGAATTACGTAGAATAAAAAAATCTAACCTGACTTTATCTTACTTATTTCCGTGAATTAAGTGAAATATTTAAAATGAAAAAGGAGACAAAAGGAAACAAGTATTTATATAAACAAAAGGGAAAACATTTATACACGTTTATATAATGTCAAATTCCTTTAAAACAAAGAACAAAACAATGAGAGAATAATGGTGAGAATCGAGAAAGGCTCTGCCGGCCAGAAGTTCAACACTTTATCCAATAAATCCAACGGCCAAGGATGGTTTTGAACGATCTTTAATCCTTACCTATATTCTGAAATAAGAAGAACATCTGTGTACTAGACTATGTAGTTAAGTGGAACGGCAACAGCTGGCACTAAGTAATACAGGAATTTATTACAATGTACAAGCTCTATATTTCCAACAACTGAGTTACGAAGAACATAATAAATATTAGGTCATCCCATAAGTTATGTCGTTTATTCCTTTTTGACAGAATAAAGAAAAGAAGGAAGACATACCTAAAAGATAATCCTCAATTATCATCATAATACTTTACTGGTTCTAAAACCTCTGCTATCTGTTGACGATATTTTTTAATACCCTGCTTAAAGAAAAAGCTCAGACGAAAAGAATTCGGTCACTATTCCCCACACGTCCTCAATACTTAACAACATTTGTCACTGAAGATGGATTTCTGAGATAATAATAAATTGTAATTATTAATCAAATACATATTTGTGTAATAGTGTTGAACAACGGCCTGTTTATTCAGTTCCATTATAAAGTGTATGGACTGTACCCAATAGTTTACACAAAAGATGGCGCACCAGCTTGCAACATACAGTAATTCTTTTTGTTATTTTCTAAGTATTTTTAAAGGAAATTTTAATGCCATTTAAGTAATAATATAAATAGGATCATACTGCAGTTTCCTTGATATAAACTAATATTTGCTTCTATAATTACTTAATTATGTAAATCAATAGCCATCATAGTTTATTGTATGTTTCACCATAGCCCGAACGAGCATGTACCCGGCCGTTAGATCTGTAAGATCGGTTCAAGTAGTGATGTATTGTTTTGTAACAATCAAGCAAGTATTTCTTCGAACCACGTGATTATTGTTATTGAATAATTTTTCTTGAGCTTCGTGGGGTTTAAGTGACTGCTTCTCATATGAGGAGTGGAACTTGCAGAATTGAATAAATTGCAGTGCGGGCATTATCACCTTGTTTGCCCCCATTTCCCAACACAAACTGTGGACGGCTGTATCTCACTTCGAGGTACGGAATCTACATCCTTCACAACATGTGGGCCGCGGGCGACTGTTTCTCTTCGGAAGACCGGAACCAGTAGCTCACCATTTCCAGTTCACAGCATGTGGGTCGCGGGCAACCATTTTTCTTCGGAAGACCGGAACCGGACTTGCACCTAGAGGGATAACCTCACCAGGCGACCGTTTCTCCTTGAGAGGAACGGAACTTAGAGAGCGTGGTCACTTCTCCTTGCAGTCATTTTACTACACCTCGTCTCCCAGAGTCGTGCTTGCCCTCTGTGTTGCCACTCGTTTACACGCTTTACTATGTACATGAAATAAAAGTTACCAAAATGCAAGATCTTAGTCATTCAACAAGTGTCGGCTATTATCAAAAATTTCTAGAGTGCATTCCTAGTAATATACCTTTGAGTTCCATCCACACATCAGAATTTAGACCTTAGTTACTAGCAAGAATTTCCTATAAAAAGGACTTCTAGTTTCAAATATAATTTTCTTGTTCAATTGCAGATATACTCAAGTAATCAAGTCATCTAGTTCAATACACAAACCTTCAAGATGATGATGTTTTGGCATCAAGTTCAATATGAAAACTTCTAAGGTGATCTTTCACTAAAATGTTCTAATAATATCGAAGAGGTTATGGTTGTGATTGTTACATTTTCGTACTATTCCTTACAATGTACTGGATTTAAATTAAAACTTAGACGGTGTAAATTTTTCAATATATGTGAAAACTATATCTTAGTTGAGAGTTTATGAAATTTCGAGAGTTCACGACATTAATTTAAGTTTCTATTGTTGATTCTGTTTATATTCAAATTTTTAGCTATATTTATTTTCGCTTTAGGCTAAAGTCCGTCGTTATATATGTGATTGTGTCTGTCGTCGAAATTATGTCCAATAAATGAGATGTCATAGTGTAGATGGTAATACTGGGGGAAAACTTGGAATTCGAAATTTATTGCCGGTAGCTGAACAAGTCTGGTTTAAATCTCATTTAGTGGTAGTCGAAATTTTATTCCAGAATCTTAGTTACTTACATTTAGGAAACTCAAGATCCGGTGAACTCGAATCCAGTGGTTTTCCTAAGATTCCTCTAATTAGTGGGTATAAGAGTGAAATTGGGGACTGTAATTACTGTCCTGCTGAGGAAAATGCTGAGGACCTTCCTGTTTTAAGTAAACTGAGCTACGGTCAGTTGGTGAATATTCTACGTCTTATAGATATACTTTTGGCTATACCTCTTTCATTATTTACGGAATTATGTATGCAAGCCTGTGCGCCACATACAAAAAAAAACATCCGTGTTATGAACAGGTATTGAACGTTTTAGGATAGATACACCCACGAACGACTACAACTCCTCATAGGTCCATGATAGGTCCAAAGAACGTCGTTATTGGGGGAATCCAGGATTTACACGTTTATAGCTAGGATTAATAATATCGATATTATGGATGTGCGATTGGAGTGCCACTGTGGAGATGGTCTAAATTTTCATTCTGAACTGTAAAGTTAGTGAAATAATAATAATAATAATTCTTTTGATTCAATCATAATCATAGAATTAATTTTCAGTTGAAATTCATTCGTCAAGAAAACCTGTTTATGGCTTGTTGTCTTCAAAGAAAGTTGTATGTGTGTTCGGAAAGTATGATTGATGTAGGATCAACTTTAGCAAGAAAACGCATTTTCTAGATTTTGAATTGAATTGACTTTTGTGTTAAAATATCAAAGAACATTTCAACGCTTTTAATGAATATAGTTGTACTTGTAGTATTTACCACAAAACCACTTCGGAAGAAAACTGACATTTTATGTTAAATAAGCCTTAGGATGTATGTTTGTGCCATCTATTAAAAACAATTCTCATTTCATTCTGTATATTTATTGTAAAAATAGGAACATGGCGTGTTTACACCATACCGTAGTTTTTAAAGTAACAAATTGTTTTTCTATTTATTTGTAAGTGTATTTTGCATTTGAAAAGTACAGAAAGCTTTTACAAAAGGAATGGTGACAAGGGTCACCCAAAATTAGATCACTACTCTCAAGATTGGTAAATCACAAATAATCCATTTATTTAGGAGTAAACCGTTTACCATGCATTATGATTGCTGATATTATCGGTTCTCGGCCTTTGGCCCCATGGTTGCTCTTCGTTCAAAGGGTCTGCTTGATTCTTCTGGCCACTATATCTGAAGAGTAACCGTCCTTTCCTCCACGTGGTGGGGCTGGAGAACAGACAGTGCAGTTAGTCAACTGGTTGTCTGTTTGACAACTGTGTGTTACAGTAGGGCTCCGTCTGGTTAAAAAAGGACCTGGTGATCTTGTCCTTCTTCTAGTCTAAGCGTACCATCTAAGCTATTTGGAAAGGTCGTGTGGTCCTGTTCTTTTTTAACAGATCCTCTGGCAGGTCGGGTAGCGATTTTGTGTTTTGTTTGTTTTTTAGTTTATGGGCGAAATATGAGGCCAGCATAGTATTCGTTGTGTTTTTTGGTTTGTTTTTTCTCTTCTAATGGCACCTAACTCTGATAACTGTCCTATTTGTGACCAGCCTATATATGGCAGACAAAAAGCTTTAAGATGTAATTCCTGTTACCTTAAAATTCATACATCTTGTCTTGAGGTACAAGAGGTTGACAAAATTTGGAAATCAACTTTTATATGTGAAACATGTTTGAATAAGGGTAATGAGTATATCGGAGATATCTCAGCTAGATCTGAGACGTCCGTAAAATCCGTAATAGATCATATTGAGAGTAAAAGTAATGTGGGTAACGACACTGTGGGTGCACAGCAGGAACTAATTGGTGATCTGGCACTGACTGGTATAGAATCCAATAGTGATATTAATACATTAACTAGGTTAATACAGAAAGGCTTTAATAACCTAACTGAAACTCTTATCAAGGAACTAAATTGTTTAAAAAAGGAAATGGTTATGTTAAAGGAAGAAAATGCAAAATTACGTGATTCGGTATCTAAATTTGCTGGGCAAAAGATTAGGACCTCCGCGATTGAATCACAAGCAACATTAGGCGATAAGTTCTCTAAGCAAAGCGTTGATGTAGGACTGTCAGTGAGGACTGATGACAAAATAGATGATCCACAATCTATAAATTCTAATGACTCCTGGGTAGATGTTGTCTCCAAAAAAAATGAAAAAAAAAAATGATAATAATAATATTAATAAACAATCAGCAACTAAGGTAAGGATAAATAAAAAAAAGATGAACGTAAAATATCGTTTGGCAAAGGTAAAACAAAAACGAATATGGTAGTGAGTAGGAAGAAAGCACTTTTCCTACCACGATTTCATCAAGAAGTAACTGGAAAGGAGGTTGATGATCTGGTCAAGGAGCATAACGTAATTGGTGTAAAATGTACTAAACTTCAAACGAGATATGATACGTATTCTTCGTTCCACGTAGAGGTAAATGAATCAGACTATCAGATAAGAAGTAATCCGGCTATATGGCCTGATGGTATATTAATTGGTCCATTCTTTGGTAAATTAAAGGAAATAAATAAAATTAAAGAAGTTAAATCTCACGAAAATCGAAATGGATAGGAGGATTAAGCATAATGTTAAAATTTGGTATCAAAATGTAAGGGGGTTAAGAACTAAAAGCGACAGTTTTTATACTGTCATTGTTAGCAATGATTACGACTTGATCTGTGTCACCGAAACGTGGCTCTCTAGGGAGCAAAATAGTATTGATTATCTGCCTAGTACTTATAGCTGCTATAGAGCTGATAGGAATTATAGCGATCTTAAATGCACCAGAGTTGGTGGAGCAATGATCGCGGTTAAGAAAGATCTTTAAGTGCGTATAAGACCTGATCTGGAACTTATTGATGAGTGTATTTCGCTGGAAATATATTTTGGAAACAAGAAAAGGTTATTAGTGTCCTGTATGTATCTTGTTCCTAATATGAATGTTAAAGTCTTTCAAAATTACCTGAATTCTGTATCTGTTAAATTAGTTAACTATGATTTTGACATCCTAATTATTGGGGAGTTTAACATCTCTAAAGTTGATTGCTCTAATAGAGATTTCTATTCTGATGTCCATTCTTATTCTAAATCAAAGGCGAGAAGTTTGTTTAATTTCATGGATGACCTTAACCTGAACATTGATACTTACTGCAGAGATAGAGATTTGATATTATGTAATATTGATTTATCTGTAAGGAAATCTCTTGAATACATGGTCCCTCCAGATCAGTTTCATGAACCTATTAAGATAACAATTTCTGTATGTTTTATACGTATGACTATCAACAATAATCTTGTGTTCCAATATCATAAGGGTAATTATCTAGCTTTGTATAATCAAGTTTGTGCAGTAGATTGGGTCAATTTATACTTTTGAATGTTGACTTGTATATGACTTGGATTAAAAGTGGAGGATGCTATAAAAAAAGTGTATAATTGATATGAAATATTTTAATAAAAAATATCCTAACTGGTTTTCTAAAGAACTGATACAAACTCTAAAAAGGAAGAACTTAGCTCATAAGAAATTCAAAATTAGTGGGAACTGCAGTGACTATTCAATATTCTCAACTTTGTGGAAGCAATTCAAGTGTCTTCTTCGACGAGATAAACTGAAATACATCAATAAAAGTGAGAATTACCTAATTAACGAACCGCAAAAGTTCTGGAAATATATACGTAAATCCAAGGACAACGCAGAAACATTATCTGGAATTGAAGGAAATGACTTCATCATTACGGAACCCGAAAGACTAGTTCAACATTTTGGTGAATACTTTCAATCTGTGTATCAAAATGGCGATCTACCTTATCCGGAGAACCCCATATGTGAAAACATTAACAACTCTGTGTTTATTGGTGCTCCTCCAGTTACGACTCAACATGTACTCTCTACTATTAAAGAAATAAGACCGAAATCGTCTTGTGCACTTGATGGTATACCTAATTTCATAATTAAAGGCATCAGCCATATTATAGCTCCAATTCTTGCCTCTATATATAATTGGTGTATAAATACATGTTATGTACCTATAAGCTGGAAAACTGTTGCAGGGAGACCAATCTCTGTTGTTAATGTCTTATCGAATTTTTTTGAAAAAATTATTTATAAGATATTTATAGTAAAGTTCAAACTTGTATTTTACCACATCAACATGCTGTTTTGAGCAATAAGTCAACTCTTACTAATCTTGTACAATCTACATCCAGAATTGGGCCTAAAGTTCAGGAAAGAGGTCAAGTTGATGTTATCTACTTAGATTTTCAAAAAGCCTTTGACAAAGTTTCTCATAATTTACTGATTATGAAACTCTCTCTGTATGGTTTTCTAACTCCTCTTGCTAAGTTGATTAGTTCGTACTTAACAGATCGTAAATTTAAGGTAAGATATAAGTGCAGTATATCCTCCACATATAACGTAACGTTTGGAATCCCTCAGGGTTCAAATTTGGGACCACTGTTGTTTATTATTTTTATAAATGACCTCTCATGCAATCTCTCTTGTAATAGCTTACTATATGCTGATGACCTAAAGGTCTTGAAACCTATTACGAATATCAATGACCATCTGATGTTGCAAAAAGATCTGGATAAGGTTTTTCAATGGGCTAATACCAATCTGTTACCTCTCAATAAAAATAAAACTATTGGTATATCTTTTACTAGAAAAACTAATCCTTCTTATTATCCATATAAACTAGGAAATCATTTAATTGAGATAAAAACCACTATTAAAGATCTACGTATTACTATGGATAGTAAATTATACTACACTAAACGTATAGAAAATATAACATCTAAAGCTCGTACAAACCTAGGTCTTGTGAAATGGATTTGTAGGAAATGTAAAAGTCTTTTAACATACAAAGTTTTGTTCTGCTCCTTGGTCAGGTCGGGTTTTGAATATGCAAGTCCTGTTTGGAACTACAAAAGAAAATACATAGAGCAATCTACTAAAAATATTCAGAACAACTGTTTATCTTGGCTCAAGTGGAAGTTTAAGAGTAAATTCAATAATCAACCTGTTGAGAATATAAGAACATATATGGGTCTCACTAAATTGTCGGATCGTCGCCTTGTAAATGACATTAAATTGTTTCATGGAGTATTCCATGGTCAAATCACCACAGATTGCATTATAATCAGGATACCACAATATAATATAAGAAGTGCTTCTGTATTCATGCACTCTGATTATGAAACATCGCCGATCTCGCGATGCACGAATTTAGTAAATGATTATTATCAAAAATGAAATTCAACAAAAATTCAAGTTTATTTATGATCAACTTATGAGGTTTAATAATTTGGAACAATAGTATATCTCACAATATGTATGTTATTTTGATTTATGCGCAGATATAAAATAATTTTATTTTAATGACATATCATGGAATAATTGTTACTACTAGCTTTATATTTTTATCAATGTACTCTATATCTTTCCTTTTTTAATTCTACTTTATCTTATTATGTTGATAGAACAGATACCAATGTTTTTGACTATCCTTGATATGAGTTATTTTATGAGTTCTTTTTATAACGTTCTACTGGTTGTATGTACATCTGCCTATGGCTTATTTGTGGGTGTCATGACATAGATTCATTCTATCCCTAGCTATGTTCTTGCAAGTTTGACTATGTTTATCCTATTTGCTTTTTTTTTTAATTTGACTGTGTGATGATCTCACTAGATTGGATTTTGAATTTTTTATTATACCATTTGTCTTTGTTTGATTATTCATGTTTATTTTGCCATATACTTTGTATCACTGTTTGATATTTTTTTTGTATTAATGCCTACTCTTATGTATTTTATTCTGTACTCTGCTGCATTATTATGTATTGACATGCCCAGGCCACAAGCTGTATTGTCGATTGCCTATAATCGAGTATAAAGTATATTGTTTTTATATTAGATTTTTGTTGTCTAATAAAAGTATATTAGATAAAAAAATGTCCACAAAATGTTTCATTATCCACCTGAGGGGCTAAAATATTTTAAGTCATAGAAATACCCCGAAATTACAGCACTTTACATATGTAATCATAATACATCACCTAGATCAGTGGTCGGCAACCCAAAAGTATATGGGAACAAGTTTCACAAAATGGAGACTTCCAAAGATCTACATCCAAACATCGATTTTGGGCGTCCAAAGAATCATAATGTACTAACACGCACATTTTCTCTCTCTTTCTCTCTCCCTCTCTCTCTCTCATATATATAAAGGCCTATTTATAAATCAAACTCACATAGACAAACAAAATTTTCATGCTTATTTAAACAGTTAGTTTAATAACCATTTAACATTATTTATTTATTTATTAAGTATCCAAATACAGCTCAGAACATTTTACATTGGACAAAATAACAATGCGTGAGAGAGACACATTTTACCGGATATATTTTTAAATCCCACTGTTCACACTAAGAAATAAATGCGTTAATATCAAGTTGGACCCCAGTCACATCACTAATGTTGATAATTTCACGGAACTTTACAATCATCTGCGAATAGAAGTAACTTAGAATTATAGTGTTCGAACAATTCAGAAAAATCGTCCATATACAGAACAAAGAGTAGGGATGGACACCAGTCGAGCTAAAACTCGACTCGACTCGAATTCGAGTCGAGTTTCGATTCGAGCCAGAGGTAATTTTCTCGAGTCGAGTCGCTGTTTTTCGGTCGAGTTCCGAGTCGAGTCGAGTTTGATGTTTGGCTCGCTCGTGCGACTCGTTTTAGCTCGTTTTTAGTGCAGGAAAAATAAGCCAAAAATAGACCCCAAAATCGAAAAATTCCTGCATTCGTGAAACTTTGATAATAAATTACCTTAGACATGAGGTTCACAAAACCGAATAGAGCATAAAAATTCTACGGGGAAGGGTGTTTTTGAGGGGGGTAGGGGAAAAGTACTGGAATTCCATTGTTGCGTGAAATAGGCGTGTGAGGCGTCGATTTATAGGTTTTTGGTACGCTGAATCGAATGAAAACATCATCAGGTCAAGAAAACCAACAGCAATAGAAATTTATGGCGGAGGGGGAATTTAGGGGGGGGGGCGATTATTTTACATGTTAGGTAGATTTCTTTAGAAATATGTCTAATGCAGAGACTCTCAAGTCAGAAATTCCGGAAAGTTTCTATGTAGTTTCTCCTTTTATCATCCCCTGACACGAAAAACACCGTCAGTTAAGATGTTTATAAATATATCACAGTCATATTCGATCCACTACTGGATGAGGCCTCTGCCCGGAGGGAGCAGTTGGCCTACTGTTCCCACGCTGACCAGACAGGTTGGGAATGGAGAGCTCCCAACTGTGATCGCCACTGTCTTTTATTCACAGCAGTTTCCCAATTGCATCACTGAAGTCGAGCACGCTACCGACTAGGCTACGCAGGAGGCTCATATATATTTAGTCATTTTTATTTTTTTGAAGTTTTCTCCAAAATCAACGTCCTTATCATTGTGTCAGAATCGTATCGTGTTTGTGAAACAGATGCTTGGGTGGATTTTTGACGATATAGATGAAAAAGATACCTTTATTGTTGGATTCTTTGACATTCTTGGGCGGGAGCGGTATTATCTTTGACCGTACTTGTCCTTGCGAATTTTAACGGAAGTTATAAAAACAGTTGGACTACGGTTACAAGAGTGCGGGGGAAGTATTGTTCCCAAGTGATTTATGATGACCTTTTCGGTCGCCCGCTAAAATCATTGTGAACAACTTAGATCAGGTTCTTCAATTATTCTTTCGGAGACTTTGCAATAAACATTTTGTCTCCACATCTGCTGAGTACAAGCAGAACTGTGGTACGTACAAAGAAGGAGGTCGATATACAGGAACAAATTGTTCTTGCTCTCTCTCTCTCTCTCTCTCCCAGCATTCGTGAGGAGTTCCAATCAGCATCTTTGCAATTGATGGCCAAAAGGAAATCTGTATTTGTCAAAGTGAGAGAGGAAAAATGTTTGGAGATCCTGAATGGTGTTTTCCAGGATTTTACTGTACTACCACGCATATGACAGAATGATATCTTCAGTACAGGCCTTAGCCGATGCCTTCTCAAATCCTTCCTCTCCTTCTTGTTATTGTAAAGTATTCAGCGTTAAATTGAATCTGAATAATTTGGAATTTGTTAAATGGATAAATACATTCATAAATTATTAATTCCTAGAAACTTAAATAGTGCTGCGGTATAATAATAATAATAATAATTAAAAGAAATTAATTTTTAACTGGTCACTCTAAAAGTCAAAAGTTAATAGAAGAAAATGTATTGGCTTAATCACAGCGCCAATCCATGGTAAGATGCCGAGTAGCGATAGCGAGAAAAGATGCTGGACAGGTTGTTGATTTTTTTTTAATCGCAATTAATAGGGTCTACTATTGTTTATCACAAGTTAGGTTTTTCTGATATTCAGCTCTTCTGGATCGGCCCTGTGAAGTTTAACCAAACATAAGAAAACAGGATTTTATTTTTTATTTTCGAAAAACATAATAACGCTGTGCATTGATGACATCAAAATTCCTCGTTAGGTGAAACGGAATTGGCTAAACGGGAAGATAAGAGATGGCCAAATCTGGATAGAAGATTATTCGGATATAGGATGGAAAACTACTCATCGGTAAACTTTATTTTTATATGAGCCAGTCTAGTAACTTTGGACATCGGCCCGTCACGATTAGCCTTTAGCTGTTAAAATCCACACCCATGCCCCTGCCGGGACTCGAACCCGGGACCTTCGAGCCGATAGCCTACCACCGCAGATCGCTCGGCCACCGGGTCGGCATCGGATAACGGATATTAGTCCAGCCATTGGAGACATTGAGGGACCGCCGCTCGCGCGGCCATCTTGAAATATGGCGGCTAAAAGGCAGTTTTTAGCATAGATCCTGTAGGTTTCAGAGATTTTTTAAATTGAAAATTGGAGTGGATTTGCAATGTACATTTTCTACAAAGTTACTTATATAAAAATTTTGAAAATGTCGCCATTTTGAAAAAAAAATTGCGGAAAAACATCTATATATACGTAAAGTATGCCCTGTCCAAACCACTAAAGCTAGACAAAAGATATGCTGATGTATCATCAAGAGTAGATTACGGGAAAATTGCAAAATTTGGAGAAAAACGTCATCTTCAATCCAAAATGGCGGATAAATCATATAGACCCGATATGTATAAAAAGAACAATATAACACCTAGGCCGAATCGCTCAAGCTAAATAAACGAAATTTGGCATAAATGTGTACCATCAAGTGTAGGATGCGAGAAAATTACGAAATTTGAAAAAATCGCCATCTTGAATCCAATAGAGCCGAATAAAATATATGTGCATATCTTAGATATGTATGTTTCTCGGCCATGCTGGATCCAATATGTCGAATATTTTCAAATTTCAAAATGTTATTGTAAACTAACTTGATGACAAACTTTCATTTCTCTGGCTCCAGAGGTTCGGCCTGGGCATATTTCGACATATATATACGTTTGTTGGCCATATTGGATTCAAGGTAGCGACTTTTTTTTTAATTTCGTAATTTTCTCGCAACCTACTCTTGATGGTACACATTTACGTCAAATTTCGTTTATTTAGCTCCAGCGGTTCG